>BMAO01000241.1:0-88368 GCA_019973975.1 Trichonephila clavata | reverse complement strand
AGTGTTTTGTTTAAAATGGATGCAGCAAATCAGGCTTTATTAGAAAGAGCAAAAAGGGCTCGATCTGTTTCGAGGTCCCTCGTGACGAAACAAATTAATAAATTAGAAAACGAAATAAACAATTCAGCCGATAAAACAACAGTGCATGAGATTTACGTGCAATTAATTTCTAAATATGAGGAGCTGAGTACACTCGATAAGGAAGTTGAGAGTTTAATAAATATTGAAAGTCTAGAAGACGAAATATTAACTCGCGAAGAATATCGAGATAAATTTATAATATGGAAAATCCGTGCTGAACGTTACATAGGAACAGTTTCGAGCATTACATTTCAAAATTCGGTCGAAAATCAACCGCAAAACGTAACTCCTTTAAATAATACAGTTAGTTCCGTTTTAACAAATCAACCGCGTTTACCTAAGCTCACATTAGAATCTTTTTCGGGCAAGGATATCAGTAGTTTCCCCAGTTTTTGGGCTAGATTTAAATCCGCAGTGGATGATAATTCGAATTTAAATGATGTGGACAAATTTTCCTATTTGAAATCGGTTGTCACATCTGATGCAGAATTGGCTATTCGAGGTTTAACACTAACACCGGAAAATTATGCCAAAGCAGTTAAAATTTTAGAAGATAGATTCGGGCGTAAAGAACT
This sequence comes from Trichonephila clavata, assembly GCA_019973975.1. Lineage (NCBI taxonomy): Eukaryota > Metazoa > Arthropoda > Arachnida > Araneae > Nephilidae > Trichonephila > Trichonephila clavata. Next base: position 87,712 of record BMAO01000241.1, on the reverse strand, counting down.
AATTGTAGATTATCATATGAATCGTTTGTTAAATTTGTCCCCTGTCCGTAAATCGTTTGATGTAATCGCGTTAAGAAAGCTATATGATCAATTAGAAATAAACATTAGGGGACTCGAATCCCTTGAAATCTTCCCCGATTCTTACAGTTGTCTACTGTTTCCGATAATAATGAAAGCTATTCCCCCTGATTTGGCATTAGAATATAATAAAAAACATAATGAAAAACAATCCCAAGTCACTGATCTAACTACATATTTGCGCGGCGAAGTTGAAAGTCGCGAACGGACGGAAATTTTGTTAAAACCACATGGCTCCCACTCGTATCCCAATAAATATTCGGAAAGAGCACCACCGATCTATCCGCAGCCAAATCGAAAGGGTCAAGGTCATTCGCGATTCTACCCTTCTCATAAATCGGGGGTGAGAGCATCTGCGAACGAATTGCTTTCGGCTGCAGTTTCGAATTGTTTATTTTGTTCCGAAGATACTCATGCATCTGATATGTGTGAGAATCTATGCGTTCAGGAAAGAGAGCCAATTAATAAAGGAAGGGAGGTGTTTTTTGTGTTGTTATACTTGTTGCCATGTTAAAAAGTGCAAAAAAGAGGTTTGCTCGTATTGTAAAGGTCGTCACGCTCGTGCTATTTGTTTTAAGCTGGAAAATTCTTTAAAACAAAATTCTGCATATAGATTTAGAGAAAGGGAAGTTGACGTGAAACCAACGTCTTCAAATTCTGTTCTTCATAATAGAGGTGGAGTTTTATTGCAGTGTGTAAAGGCAGAAGTAATCGGTCATATTTCCTCGGATAAAATATTTTGTCTTTTTGATAATGGAAGTGAGAAATCTTTTATTAAGAAAAATGTTTCTCGGAGGTTGGGGTTGAAAAGGGTAGGTTCGGAAAGGCTAAATATTTTTTCGTTCGGATGTAAAACTCCTAAAAAAAAACTTGTAGCAAGGTCGAGGTTAGATTAAGGAATATATTAAACGGAGAAGTAACTGTAATTGAGGCATTGGAAATTGAGGAAATTTCAAAGGCAACACTTAGCCTGCCTAGCCCAGATGTATGGACAGAAATGGAGACAAAGGGATTCAGACTAACATTCAATTGTAGTGAATCTTCTGAGAACTGTGAAATTTATTGTTAATAGGTTCCGATTTTTATTGGTCTTTAACACATCGGATAAAAAGACTTGATTCGTCATTGGTTGCAGTAGAAACTAGTTTAGGATGGTCTCTTCAGGGAAAGTGTGATGAGCAGAGTGATTGTACTTCGGTACATTTGATTCACAGTGAAGAGGAATCGATTTCAGCTGAGCTAAGGAGATTCTGGAGATAGAAAGTTTAGGAATGCGTGACAATGATTCGGTGTCTTTAGTAATGGAGATGAAGAGATACTTAGTGAATTTGATAAATCAGTTTGTTTTGTAGATGGTCGATATCGTGTTAGTTTGCCATGGAAACCAGGAATGAGAGAGGTTTTACAGAATAATAAAACTGTTGCACGTAAACGTTTTGAGGGGTTGGTCCGTAGGTTTAAATGTGATCACGAGTTGTTCTGTGAGTATAAAGATGTAATCGATAACTATTTTAGGGAAGGTATTGTGAGCGTACTTCTTGTGATTCTTTATCGGATAGTCAGGGATTTTACCTACCCCATCATGCGGTGATACGTAGCGACAAAACCACAAGCGTCTTCGCATTGTGTTTGATGGTTCGGCTCACGAAGACGGACATTCATCGTTGAACCAAAGTTTATATACGGGACAAAATTTGCACCCAAATATGTTAGAACTTCTCTTACGGTTCCGAAAAAGCCCTGTAGCCTTTACAGCTGATGTAAAATCGGCTTTTCTTTAAATTGAATTGGACCTTCGTGATCGAGAATTTACACGTTTCTTCTGGACTGATAATTTGAATAACAATCCATACGTTCTAAATTTCACGAGAGTCCTTTTTGGACTTAGACCTAGTCCATACCTTCTCGCAGCAACTTTAAAACATCATTTTAAGAAGTACAAAGAACAATATCCTCATACATTTGACTTGCTAAATAGCTCCATTTATGTTGATGACTTCATTTGTGGTAGAAATGATGTTACGGACGCTCTACGTACTACCTTGGAGTGTTTGCAAATATTCAGTGACGCGAGCATGTTGTTGCGCAAATGGAGAACTAATTCAAAACAACTTGATTTGTTATGGCAGCAAGAAGGTGTCGAAACAGAATTCTCTGAAACTAGTGCCACCGATCTTAAACCACCGATTAAGGTTTTAGGACTCGCTTGGGATTCAGAAAAGGATTTAATTTATTTCGATCCAAAGGATTTATTGAAATTTATGTCACATAAAACAGAGTCTAAGAGATTTATTCTGAGTGTGGTTGGTCGCATCTTCGACCCATTGGAATTCTTGGCCCATTCGTTATCAAATTGAAGTGTCTTCTTCAAGATCTTTGGACTCTAGGAGTAGACTGGGACTCTGAACTTCCCCCAAAGCTACGACACAATGGCAGCAGTGGAGTAGCGAAGCTGAGGGCTTGACTGAGATAAAAATACCACGGTTCTATTTAGGGGACGTAGATCAAGAATTATCAAGTGTTGATATACATTGTTTCTCAGACGCGAGCAAGTCAGCCTATGGAACAATACTATACTTGCGATTTGTTACTTGCAATAACAAAATCGAAACGAGTTTCATTTGCTCAAAAAGTCGTGTGGCACCTTTGAAATCATTGACGCTTCCTCGTCTTGAACTGACAGCAGCCCTATTGTCAGCTAGGTTGGCCAAACAGGTGTCATCATGTCTAAAGTTTAATGCCAATATATATTATTGGACTGATTCTCTCATTTCGTACTACTGGATATGTGGCGATTCTTCAGCATTCAAACCGTACATTAAAAATAGTGTTCAAGAGATACAGTTGCTCTCTGATCCGAGCCAGTGGGGACACTGTCCAGGAAAGGACAATCCTGCAGATCTCATTTCGCGTGGTACATCTGCCGTCAAATTAGCACAGAATGAGCTGTGGTGGCACGGCCCACCTTGGCTTAAACTAGCACCCGATCATTGGCCAAATCGTCAACGAGATATTTTAGATCCGGAACTCTGCTCGGAAGAATTAGAATATCGATCTAGTGTGCATGTGGCAGTTACCCAACAGAGGGAATCTCTTGTTGACATAAATCGATTCAGTAGCCTTAAAAAACTTTTGAAAGTGACTGCTTGGGTCTTCCGATTTGTGAACAATGCTAGAATCGTTAATAAATCAATGAACTTCTATATTACTGCAGATGAAATACAAAATGCTGAATATTTTTGGCTTAAATATGTTCAATACGAATTTTATTCAGCTGAGATATTAACCTTAAAACGCAACGAACAACTTCGATGTAGCTCTGAAATAAAGAGTTTAGTGCCTTATTTGGGTGAAGACAATTTACTAAGAATTACCGGACGGTTGCTTGAAGCAGACTTATGCTTTGGCGAAAAGCATCCTGTTATTCTTCCCCGACACTGTAAATTTACAGAATTACTTGTTATTAGGGAACATGAACGAATTGGTCATTGTGGCGTATCTGCAACTTTAACTCAACTTCGAAAAAATTATTGGATACCTAAAGGTCGTCAGTTAGTGAAAACAATTATTCGAATTTGTCTCATTTGCAAAAATTACAACGCTAAACCAGCTGACCAGTTGAGTGGTCAGTTGCCTCGAGATAGAATCACCCAATCCCCTCCATTTCAAATCGTAGGAATTGATTTTACAGGTGCAATACTTGTTAAGGACAATCAAGAGACTCATAAGTCTTATGTTTCTTTGTTTACATGTGCGGTCACTCGTGCCGTACACTTAGAACTTGTATCAGACATGTCCACAAAGTGTTTTTTACTTGCTTTACGGAGATTCCTCGCTCGTAGAGGAAATTGCAAAGTAATATACTCAGATAATGCTCGTACATTTAAAGCTGCTGAAAAGGAGCTAGCATATTTTGCCAACATCTTGAAGGACAGTGAATTTCAAAATTTTGTCGCAGATAAAAGTATCCACTGGAAGTTCATAGTTGAACGTGCCCCTTGGTGGGGTGGATTTTACGAACGTCTTGTTAAGACTATAAAGGATCCTTTGCGTAAAATACTTGGCAAAGCCCTTCTAATGTTTGAAGAACTTTCAACGATACTTTCAGAAGTTGAAGTGATCGTCAATCATCGACCACTGACATACGTGGAAAACGATCCAGGAGAGCCGGAACCACTCACACCGGCCCACTTCCTCGAGTTAGGTTATGGTGACTCTAAATATCCTATACATTTCATTGAACTGATCGACGCCACTACGGCAAGAGAGTCGTACCCAAAAAGAAAGACTTACCGAACTCTTCTTTTAAAACAACTTTGGAGACGCTGGAAAGAACAGTATTTACTCCGGTTAAAAACAGTTAATCATTTTAAAACACCATCTGTTCATAAAAATTTAAAATTAAATGACATAGTTCTGGTTGAAGGAAATGTAAAATCAAAATTATTGTGGGAACTTGGAATAATCAAGGAGATATTTATTGGAAGAGACAATAATGTTAGATCTTGTCTTGTAAAAACTTCTAAAGGTCTCTTCAAAAAACCCATTCAATTGTTGTACCCTTTAGAACTTGAATAATATTTGAACTAATTTTGTTTCTATTTTTTCAGATTAATGTTAGGAGATAGCACATTATTAATTAATCTCTGTTAAATTTATTTGTTGTGAGATCTTGAGGTATGTAGCCTAATATTTTCTAATTTGTAAATTGAAGATTTATTGTCAACTTTAAATTTCATTATATTTGTGTATTTTAATATATATTTACTTTTTTCTTTGTAATATGAAAAATTTAAATTTTGATTAGTAGCATTGTTTCAGTGTTAAGTCTTTGTTAGAATTGTGTTTGAATAATTGTTTGTATTAATTTTGATTTGATAATCACTAGGTGAACATTCTGTTCACCGGCGGGGTGTGTGCCGAAATATTGGCCACTCGAGGGCGCTGCTGTGCGCACCTCAGTATCTAAAATGTAAATATTGTTAGTGTGTAACTTGTTTTGTAGAATGTAGGCCGCATGACGGTAAGTTCAGTCATATTAAATATTACTATATTCAAAATTGTGTCTTCGTTGAATAATATGGACTGATCAATTTCTATGGATACTGCACACTCATTCGTTTCATTCGCTAAGAACATTTCGTTTAGGTTCTCAATTCTTTACAGTTGTACCCAGTCTAAGCCTATGAAGATAGCATCTTGAACGTTGTAGCTGATAGACCCGAGCCAAGTACAAGAGCTGTTGCTTATCACGAAAGTGTAAGTCATCAGACCGTTGGTAGAGTGTTAAACGAAAATCACTTACACATCTTTCATTTTCAGCGAGTAAAAGCTTTGAATCCGGCAGACTGTCTTCGACTGCCAGTGGTGGTACACGAATGTGAGCTGCAGCTGGATTTCATAGCTCATGTGCTGAACAGATATTGTAACATATTGTAACAACGCTTTCAGTAAACAATTTCTTTCCTTCCCTCTCTTATTCTTTGTGCCTCACCTCGTCACTTGCACCTATACATTCCTATGCAATAAATTGTTAGAATGTCTTGTACTTACCCTTAAAGTTTGTACCATAAATTCGGGACCACCCTGTATAGTAAGGAATTCAAGGAATGACTGAAAAATCGAATGAATAATTCAGATTTACGATAAAAGAGAAGCCGCTAGTTTGCAAACTATTTCACACTAATCGATCTTCAAACTGTTTCTACTTTTGGCTTTTTGGCATATTTCTGGCCTAAAAGAGAATTGGATTTTACAGTAGTCTTCGAATATACATTTTACTATTATTTCTATTCTGTATACAAGTATTTGCTTAACATAATGGTATTAGTGGAAGACTCTCGTTGACAGTCCTAATAATGCAACTCGTAAATACGATTGTGATGTTTTGTCGTATGTATTAAGAGCACATAAAAAATTTAAAGATGTAAATAGAACACAATACGAGTTGGAATGAAATAAACCATATTTAAGTTTATCAAAATTTAATTTTCTGACTATATATATATAATCAATACTTTTATATTATTATGTGTTTCAATGAATCTTTATTTTTCACTGAATTTCTTTTCCTACCTGTCATACTAAAATTTATCCGAATTCAGTTCATTTTCTTGTTCAAACCAAATTCTTTTCATTATAAAATATGACTTTAATTTTAAGCAATTACAATTTTCCAAACTTGTGTATATTCATTTCATCTGTAGTTATACAGATATGTGTTTGGCATGGGGTAGGTGTTTGGAGAGCGAGATGCCAGCTCAGGGCAGCTCACTTGACCGTTTCTCAAAATCAAGAATTTATCATCAATATAACTATCATGTTTTCGGTGAATGTGACTTTAATAAAAAGGTAATCACAACCATGGACCTGTGTAAGTTCTATGTCTACAAAAAATATTTAGAAAAAGAACTGCACAGTATATATATAATACCCTTTTCAGTTTATATAAAAATTATTACTTCATATCTTTTTCCAATAAAAAATTTCTTTACCCCTCTAGTTAGAGATAAGCGTCACTTCAGCCTTAGAAGTTAAATTTCGCTATTGTTCGAAAGTCCATTATTTTAATCGAATTTTTCATTTTCAATATTATTGGAGATCTTCCAATTGAAATACATTTCATATGAAACTCAATATTCCAGGGGGGAAAAAATTGCGACTCTGATTTTTTTTTTGTTTTATTATTTATAGATGTCTAGAACGGATAAGGCATTTACAATCAATGTTTTAGTTATACAGAAAGAGAGTGATTGCGCCGAAGTCATTTTAATCGTCGCCAAAGCAGATTTGACACGTAAGCGCATACTTATACGTTCATAAATACGAGTGATTGGGAGCTTTATTAACGTCGAACTATAAAGCAACACGAGAGAATTATTGACATTAGACCTCATCAAGTGACGAGGACGGCACCCAAGCTGTGTGTGTGGTAGCTACCTCTGTAAACTTCCACACCATGCCAATAGTGGGGTGTTGAGCCTCGACAGATTTAACATACAATAACCCCTCTACATGGTGGGTTTTCATTAGAATCGAACTCGGACCACTCCGGGTACCTCCTAGTGACTATAACCACTAGGCTGCTTATGAATACGAAATCCATCGCCAACAGTTTTCGAGGAGCAGTAGAACAGAGTAAGTTCTCAGACCAACTTAATCTTGTACTTAAAAATGTTCTTCGGTATTTACTTAGTGGCCAAGGTAACGGACTCGTAGCAGGCATGTCATGAGTTTGAGCCCAGTGCCGCTGAAGACCCGCCGTGTAGAGGTGTGATGCACGTTAAATATGTCGAGAGCTCCTCTCGTTGGTTTCATGTGGTATTTAGAAGAGGGGTTCCAGCTCAGGTGTCATCCTCGTCACTTGGCCATGGTTCAAATTTACGAGGTCTGTCGCCAAAAGCCCTCGTGTAGCTGAACGGTGCGACGTTAATAATCATTCACTCACTCGGTATTTATTTCCCGATATTAAATACTAAATTACAATGTAGTGAAGGATTTTTTTAAAAAAGTGCATTATATTTTGTGGGATTATTCACAAGCTGTTGGTAAAAACCCTAAACGAATTTCTAGCATTATGCACTCCTAAAAAAACAACAACAATCAAAAGATATATTCATGCTATTGGTTTTATAGGCTTCCAAGAACACTTTCGTTTTGTTAGCAGAAAACAGTCAACACTCAAAATGCAGCGAGCGTCTGCATCATTTTCCTCAATCGCATCCAATTGCTACCTGTCGTTGCGAAACCCAAAGCAATTCCGTGCAGTGTAGCTCCCTTTCGCACAGAAATTCACACGAGAGGTTCAGAACTGGACCAGCTCCACGATGAGAAGAATGGATATTGGGTAGTTTCCAATGGGAAATAATGTTTCAGATGATGTACCTTCGAGATCGGAGTGGAATACCAAGTGGGAAATGGGGAAGGGACTCTTCTTGGAGCACAAACAGCGACGACTGTGGACAGATTCTCACCCGTTTGGGAATCATCTTTCCTCAGAGACCGGCTAATCCCATGGAATGGCGTTCCGCTCTGCTTTCGAAGCCATTCCACAAGATCTTGTGTGGATTCTGCAGAGCGTGAAAAAGAGGGAATAATATGATGGAAAACTTAATTTCCCTGCTCGTTTCTGAAAGCGAAATATCGCTTGGAGATTAATTGAAAAGCCCCGAGGCTTGTATTGCCTCTAGTAAATCGGAGAAAATTGAGATGAAGAGGATTATGATTTGTATGTGTACTTCATGCTCGAGAAATGAAGTACTCGTGGCTGCAGTGAGGCCGCTCCTTTTAGTTTACGTTTTATCCTTAAAAAAATAAAATCTTTAAAAGTGACACATGTATTGAATTTGTGTATCCAAATCGAACATCATCCAATCTTATTATATTAAGCTTTTGTAAACACAAAACATATCACTATTTATTGAAGCTCCTCACGTTTAGATTCGATGCGAACATTGAAGCTTAACCCTCATTGTGCTCACATCTATGTTAATGTCAAGGATTCAAGTTGACTTTCTTTTCATAATGAGCAGCCTTTTAGCAACTTCGCCTTTGCAGACACGGCAAATCCCCAAATGTGAGAGCCATTTCATAGTGGCACCCTCTAGTGGCGGCATCGCTACCAAATTTAGACGCTTAAATTAATATTTAATTCTAGCTCTCGTCGGCTAGCTCTCGTCGCTCGCGCGCGTGATTGCCCAGAGTACAAGAGCCAATTTGATTCTCTAGGATCTCTTACATGCCACATGATCATGTGACATGCGTGCCTACGATTTTCGCATCCAGAAAATCTATCGACTCTAGCCAGGGTCGAACCCGCAACCTTGACCCCAAGAGCCAGCTTCAAGTAGTCTGTTGTATCTAGTATTCACAGTTACGAATTCGCAGGTGTAGTATCATGAGTTCGAGACCTGATGCCTCTGAAAACCTTTTGAGAGCTGAAGCGTGTTAAATCTGCCGTGACTCGAAGTCTTCCATTTGGCATGGTAGGGAAATCCTGGGAGTGAGATACCAACTCTGATGTGGTCTTAATCTGACCGAGGTTCAAGATTACCAGGTCCGTCGCCAATCGCTATCGTGTGACTTTTTAATGCGACGTTAACAAACACTCACTCGCTTTAAGTGGATGTGGTAGGCGAATTCAGATTAGTCATGGTCCCGAACTCGTGGTCAATGCTATTTCTGATAAATCGTAGTTTCATATTCTGATGTCACTGATGACCTACAGTGTAGTTGATGTATGTATTAAATACGTCTGATCTCACTTTGACGGAGTATGGAAGTTTAGAGAGTGATGTCATTTAACCACGATCTATAACTAAGGTTGTGATGTTTATCACCAATACAGCCGTAGTATAGCTTCAAAGTGCGTTTTTAGTATGCAATCAATAATGAATTCATGCTCTTATAGTTTTAAAGAGCATCAGGACAGTGTCCGATTAGTTTTTACTAGAATCAAGACTCAAGCTTGAGACTGTAACAACGCCGACGACAAGCTCGCAAGTTCGACCCCTGAACTGCCCCGACCGCTGTAGCATATCGCTGGGTACCAGTTCTTAAAAACTTTTATAGCTATAAAGTAGGCTGAAAACAAAGCGACTCACTTTGTAAAACTTAATGCCTTCTGCATTGTTATATATATAATGAACGGTGTATAAACAGAATTTGAGTTTGTTAACTTATCTACTCAAACAAAATGCAGCAGACAGTAAGCTTAATTGGTGGTTTACTGAGCGACAGTTGGTGCGGCGTGCTCCGTGGCTACAGTAACGGTACTCAGTCCTTTTTACCACCGGGCCACATATATATCAACTATTTAACGCTGGCCGCTACATAGGGATTAATAGGAGAAGGGAGACGCTATAAGACCATTTAAAAAGTGGAAAATTGATCAAAGTATTAATTATTTTGGAGTTTATTTAAAAACAAACTATTTTTAACTCCCTCAAACTCAACTCACAAAAAATAGGTTTTATGCCTTTTTTACCCTGTTATGGGGTAATTTCGACTACCTTTCATCAATTATCGTAAGCCCCTCCGCCAATATTTTGTTGCTGTTGCAAAGATTTTTTTTAAGAAAGCCAATTTATCTAAGAAAGAGTTCCTAGTTAAAAAATAAAAAAGAGCCATTGAAAGATTCGTACTTAGTGATATAGTGTCGAGCTAAATTATGCTTTTTAAATATAACATTTTATGATAAATCAAGTAAGTTGTTGATCCATGCTTGTTTTTCTCTAAGAAAGAGTCAAGATTCCAATCGTCTTGAAACAACATGAATTCTTTAGATACTTTTCGCTTGGAAAACATGAGGGTTAACTAAAATTAGTTTCACCCATAAAATGGTAGCTATTTCACTGTTATTTGTAAACAATAACCATTACATTACAAAAAGGGGGGGGGGTTATCTTCCAACTTGTACCAGCACTACATCGATAGTAAAATCGATGTATAGGATTGCTTGATAGATAGAAATAATTAAATTTGTTAGTGTAACGGGCCATGACCGGGCCACTCAGAAAGGTTTTGTGGGCCACTTGCCTGCATACCGCAGGTTGAGCCTCACTGGTCTACAGGAATACAAACTGAAAACAAAACATGACTACTAGTGCCATCTTCACATGCGTGCCGTATAACACTGGATTTGTTAAGAGTAATATCACTATAGTGCTTATTGGCTTGGTTTTGTGTGTAACGAGCGTTGCCGAATATATATTCTCTGTTTATATTCCTTATAAACTACATAGCATTTAGTTGTCCTTCGGGTAAAGTTGATTATTCTTCCTTTGCGAAAACCCTTCTTACACCACAATTTTTCTAGATGAATAAAGTATACGCCGAGGGTGTGTATCAAGCCCTATTCAAAGGCCTCTGAATTGGATGCATTTGTTTGCATCCTCTTAAGTCAGTGTTTATCAAACTTTTAATATTTGCGACTGAATTTTCAGTCATAATTTTCATTGCGTCCCCCTCTCTTACGTTAACAATGTATAGAATGCAATACTAAGGTACTTAGACGCTAAAGCTACAATACGACTTGAATTATAAACCACACAAGTTATCAAGAAAAGTATTCAATTTTGTATATGACAAGCCCATGAAAGTCCCTTGTGATTAGTAAACTTGTTTTTAATTTAGTATTGATAAATTAATTGTCAATTACTTTGTGCAGTTTGATATATTTATAAGTATATTAAATCAGTGTGAATGCGTATTTTGTTTAATATATCAGAATGTATTTTGTTTTGATTCTTTTCAGTAAATTGATTATTATTTGAAATATTTTATTTTCGACTTTTCGATAAACTAGTGCCCTTCTCCACAAAGGGTGTGCCCCCCCTAGGGGGCGCACTCCACAATTTGAGTAACGCTGTCTTAGTTAAACGCTCAGTTTTTGGTATACGATTACCGAAGTTTTGCTATCTCGCTAGAGATTTAACTGTTATTTTTTTTTCAAGGACTTCAAGTAACTTATAGTCTAACGGTCACGGTCACAGACTCGGGGCCATGACTCGTCATGAGCTCCAGCCTAATCCCCTCGAAGACCCGCCGCGTAGAGAGGCCAATGTTCGTTAAATTTGTCGAAGCTCATAGTCCTCCAGTTGTCGTGGTGTTGAAGCGAGGAGAGTGGGGTGCCCGATCAAGTGTCGTTCTTCTCACTTGACCATGATTCAATAGTACGAGGTCCGTTGCCAATAGCCCTCTTGTTGCTTAATAGGGTGACGTTAATTAATTCAGTGGTGACATAACTTTTATTGACTCCAAGATTTTCTTATTGAGGAATCGAGCAAACAAATATCTAGATCAAAAGTAACAATCTAGGAGTGACTTAGTGAGAGTTTTATTAACGTTGCACTATGAAGCAGCATGAGAGAGGGCCTTTGTGACCTCGCCATTTTGATCCACGGTCAAGTGACAAGGACAAGGACTCCTAAATACCACACTACACCAGCTGGGAGTGAGTGAATATTAACGTCCCACTGTTCAGCTACACGAGGGCTTTTGGGGATGGTCTGCTTAATTTTGAATCATGGTCAAGTGACGCGGACGACACCCCGCTCTCCTAACTACTGCACCAGCTGGAGGACTGAACCTCGACAAGGGATTGCAATACCGTGATCCCGATTACCGGTATTTTGAGCCATTTGTACAGTTTTGTAATACCGGTATTCACATACCGGTTTTTAAGTATTCACTAGAAATTTTTAAAATTTTCTCTACTATATGTTCTTACGTTTTTGTTTTTATGTCTCTCTAACGGGCGTAATTAATTAGACTGTGAATATAAAGTTGCATCGTACAATCACAAAAGAAGTGATAAAATATGTGAGTTATCCAAGATGGCTTTCAAAACTATTGTATTACAGCTCAAAGCGATACTGCACACCCTCAAGATTCGTAGTCTGATATTCGTATCTGTGGGGGAAAAAAGGTTGTAGTTGTGAAGAAAGTGCGTAATATTTCGATATTTTTTTTAATTGGGGAGTTTGTTATTCACATTGTATATTTGCATATCATACTTGTATTTACATATCAGCATGATTTTAAAAAATGAGAAAGAAGAAAAGAGACTAACCAATTCATATTTGATCAAGTTTATAGTAAATTTTCTTAAAATTTTTAACTCATAATTTTTATTAACAATCAGAAGGATTCGGTACAGCTATCGAAGATGATTATGACACTAATGTCTATAATAAAAAGGAATTGTCTCTTGAACAAAAATTAGAATGAGCGATATAAGTAAAAAAAATTCGACAAACCAAAATACAATATTGAAATCAACTATATCCAAAACCATTCGACGAGAAATCGATTTATTTGAAGATGAGAGATTTAGAGGTAAATACTTATCGGGTATTGCTGACAATACTACCAACTAGCGAAGTTGCCGAAAGAAGGTTTTCGACAGCTGGTAATTTGTGCACATATAATTACATTCCAGGCTTAATGACAGCACAATTAATGCATTATGTTTTTTAAGATCACCATTTCAAAATTTTTTAATAGTACCACAGACTGAATGGTGATGTTTACACTTTTTTTCTGATTTAAATGAATAAGGGAGGTCCCTTTACTTTTCTTTGATTCTTTAAATACTGTTATAATTCAAAAATTACAAACTAATTTTTTGTGATATTTACACTCTGTAATAAAACTGGCAAATAAAACAAAGAAACACCTTTATATTCTTTCTTTTCCTATAATGTCTACTACCGGTATTAAGATCTAAACAAGATATCAATCATCGGCATGACCAAGTAATTTTACGCTTTTTTCACATGTTTTATTTTACAATAATGCAACTAATGAACTTTCTACTTACAGAAAGTAGTACTGTACCACTCTAAATGAACTACTATTGAGCTGAAAAGAAATAATAACACAAATCTGTATCAGCACTATAAAAAAAAAAATTTTTTTTTTTCGACAGAAGCTACAAAAGAGCCCGGACAAGGTGACTTAACTCCTTGTCTAGGCATAAAACTCGCTTCTATGTATTTATTCTTTTAAGTTTAACAAGGAAAAGTATATACAATTAATAATAACTTTACTACATTACCTAAAGCTTAACTAACAAAGGCTTATGGAATGAAAAGAATGACTCGTATACGTAAACACTGATGGTCAGTCAATATTTTCCAAAGATTGCATCGATAGTGGTGCCAGAATCAGTTGTTGAAATTCAGGTGGTGATAGCATGTCGAGGCAAAAAAACTATTTTCGCTTCACACTATATATCTTATCACTTTACTGTTTAAAAAAAGAATTAAATGAAAAAAGTAAAATCAGAGCCTTTTATACTTATTTTCTGAACTTTTTTTGTGAAGATTACCTCCAAAATGCAGGTAGATTTTTTTAAATAAACTTTTTGCAAACAATAAATTTACTAGGTAAAATTTGAGAAAATTTTGTTATAAACTAGCGAAATTCAGGAAAATTTGGGAAAACTATGGGAAAATTTAAATATGATTTGGCTCATCTAGGGTACAAATGCGACCCAATGCCGAAAACCCGAGATCAATTGGTTGCTTATTGGCTGAGAAAAAGATACGACAAAATATGGAACGAAGACGAAATTTGCGTCCTAATAGCGCTTTTGTTCCACTACGTGAAAAAGGCGCTAAAAATACCAGTATTGAACCTTTAGTCCGATATTGAAGTCCCTAGTCTCCACGAATTTAATGTCCATCTCCCCTTTTACACGTGGATCTTCAGTGGCAACATGATTCGAACCCGCACCATCCCTACCATAAGTTAAGGACCATAGTTACTAGGCTTCCGCGGCCCAGCAATGTAAAATGAAATTCATATAATGTTGGATATTGTCATTTGAGATGTTGCTTCGAATGTTGCAACTGTCTGTGGCTACAGAAAATTCTTTGACACACCTGGGTAACTTGACAGCAGCGCTCGGGATCTTCATTATTCTACAGCGGTAACATTTGAGAAAAAAAGGAATTTTTTCCCCCTAAGCGAGCTCTCCTTGCATAATTATCGAATATATTTTCCGACATATTCCGCTCAAAACAAACACATAAATCACTTTCATTCCATGCGCGTGTATTTTCTTTTTATCCGTTTTCATCATGCGTGGTTTTCCGTCAACTTTCATTTGTGCGTCGTCTCAGTCTGTCTCTGTATTTTTAGAAAATTAATCGCTTGACTTGCATTTGTTTTGCAGGAGATCCGATGGCATCGTGTTAGGATTTTCAACAAAACAAATGGCTGTAAGTTTTTCGCTTACTTTATTGGCCCGTATATATCACGTCCGTATAGCCAAAAAATATTATTTCATATTTTCCGTCACATCTCTCGATGTTTTTGTATAGCTCGTTTTATCAACGACATAGATGAATTAAAGCATAAATTGTGTCGGATTGTAAAGGAAATAAATAAGAATGAAATACATTTCAGGATTCTATTTATATACAGCAAAAAGTCGAATGATCAGAAATTTGCATAACTGTATACAGTGGTTCACTTTATCTTTTTCTTTATAGAAATCTTCATTTGAGGTAAATATAAATTTACTAATTTACATGATAGCATGAATAAATTCACTAAGCTTTAAAAAGGCATTTTTTTAGCACCTAGATTTCTTTTATTATTTATACCAAATGCTCTTCATAGTCTACGTTCAAAATTTTACTTAAATCCAAAATTAGTTTTTATTATATTGCAGTATTCTTCAAACTAACCCAGGGGTTCCATGAATCACAATAAAAATTTGAAAAGTTAATTATAAATAAGTATGCAAAATGGATTCACGTTCTCTATGAAGTTTATATAACCACATGCATCCAAAGCTCACCCCAGTCATAAAAAAAACTGAAAATATGTTTATGTATAATAATTTAATTTATTAGACTTTTTAGTTTTATTATAATGTAATAAAATAATTTTGAAACATTTTTCTTTATACACTTGCTAGAAAAAGTCTGCGTCCACGTACTATTGCTTACATAAACAAAACAAAAAATTTAATAACTGGAATTTGAAATTTTTAAAAAATTATATTTATTTACTTTATTTCAAGTATTGAGAATAACTGAAGTAAACTCGATTTTCTTTCATAGCTTTTAAAATAAAGATAGGGTTTGTAACGATACGAACAAAAATCAAGTAGAAAAAGTCTGTTTTAGGAGTTTCTATAAAAAATATTTAAAAAGGATAATGAGCTATTTAATTGCTGGTTGGGATAACCCTGTGTTTTGAGAACCTCCTGAAGTCGTTTCGGCATTGAATTATTAAGTCTAGTGGTTTCTTCAGGACTTATCTTTTGACATTATCTATTTGACATCTCTTCAGCATATCCTTGCTAGATATATTGTGTTGACGAATCCTAGACTCCATCTAATCCCCTATATGTTCTGTAGGATTCAGATCAGGTGACTGCGGAAGCATGTGTAATTGATTTGGGGCATAATACAAAAGTCAAAGCTTCACAATCTCAGTGGTATGCTTAGGATCGTTGTCGAGTTGGAAACGAAACGACGATCCTAGGCCGAGTTTGGTGGCACTTTTCTTTAATTTTTTTAGGACATCAAGGTAATTATATTTATTCATAATTGATTCGATATACTCCAACTTGCCAACACCTTTGCTCGCCATGCACCCCCCCCCACACACTATAACACCTCCGCGCTGTATTTTACCGTTGATACTAAACGCTCTTTATGAAGCACTTGTACAAGGTTTTCTGCATACCAATTCATGATCTTTTATGCCAAATATACAAAATTTGCTCTCTCTCGGAGAATATCACAGTTCTCCAGAACTCTGGAGGCTTATGTATACGCACTTTAGCAAAAGCTATCCATTGGTCTTTGAAATATAAGACTTTTTGAGAGCCACTCGACTACGGTATGCGGCCTTTTTCAAGATTTTTCTAGCAGTATCCGTACACAAATGTTTTCCTTAAACTTCTTGTGAATGTCTGTTGCTATTTGAGTTGCAGTCAAATGGGGATTTTTTTCACTGTGGATATCATACTTCATTTTTCTCTGATTGTGAGTTTAGATTTACAACCTGAACGAGGTTTGGTTGTGTAAACTTCTGTAGATTTAAAGTTATAAATAACATGCTGGATAAGTGAATACTGTCATCCAACGGATCTGGTTATATCCCGACGACTTTTTCCATCTTCAGAATGATTTTAAGCTCACTGATACTAATTTTCTTCCTTTTATTTTCCATGTCTATGAATTGCTTCGTATCTCACAAAAAAATTAAAATTATTGCGTAACAACTTTCTTAAGCTATTTTACTTGATAACTGAATGCAAAAATTTTGTTAACCTTTTAAGCTTGTTGATAAAAACTCCATGAATCAACAATTTTCAAATAGTGAACGCAGACTTTTTCTGTCTACTATTCGTGTGCTTTGCTACAATACTACCATTATTTTACGTAATTTTAATTCAAAATTAACGAATTTTTTTTTTTTTGCTTGCTCAATATTTAAATGGTAGTAAACAAATTCATGATACTTTGTTAAAAAAAATTATATTTCTATTCAATTTTAGCTTTGCAGTATGATTTGTTATGGGTGAACGCAGACTTTTTCTAACAAGTGTATATATGTACTACCTACTAGACTGTGAATAATCTATATTGTTTGGTATCCAGGGTTCCACGCAATAATTTTATACTCGTTAGTTCATTGTTGTGCACAACTAAATAGTTTTCTATTGAAAAACGCATTTTTTTATTTTTATTGTAAAAATATCTTTTACGATGGAGAGGGAGCAACTTATTGATATATCTACAGATTCAGTGTAAAAATCTGAATTAAACAAGAATAGCTCCTAAGTTTTTAAGTTGCAAATTCATGCAAAATACACAGAATAGCTCGAGTATTTCTCACACAGCTGTAAATATTTTGATGCATTCAGAATGACGTATTTAACTGAAAAATATTTCTCAACGTAAGTAGCTACAAAAGCAAGTATAAAAACAAATTAAAGAATATACAATGAAACTGCAGGTGCTTTCAGAAGACCTACACTTCGACAGCTTGTGTAAAAAAATGTAAACACATATCTCAGTTACTAAGGTGACTCTTGGTTCATAAATTAATATTAATTAATGTTCATTATTAATGTATATTATTAATGTTCATAAATTAATATTATTGATATGATTAATGAGTGAATGATAGTACAGTTACATTAAAACCTAAGGCCATCCTAGAATTTTCGAAATATCGATTTTTCCCCCTTTTAAATGGTACCCTAGGACCTCAAAATACTCTCCCAAAAGATTATGGCTGGGAAAAGACGAGTTTAAATTTGTTGAACGTCTGTTTCAGTCAGTTAGGTACAGCCAAGCATTTGAGAAGAACGCTAGTCGACAAATGCTCGTTTTTACCAATACTTCTGTGAACTTTCATTTCTTTTGCCCCGTATAATTATTGATTTGTTTTTACTATGAGTGATAAAGCGGAGTACAGTAAGAAGAAAGAGAGAGAAAAACGTCATTTTGTAACATCAAGAGACCAAAAATATCTAGAAGATCAAAGATCGCCATGAGTTACAACCACCAGATGACTTGAATGCCAGTATATTGGCAGTGTATTGGCGTTTGTATGTTCAAAGACGGGTTTTCTTCAATTTTGTGGGGGCACATAATGAAGGCAATGAACTTGGAAATAGGTCCGAAAAGCTACGAAATGTGCCTGGAGATCGACAAAAATATGCATATAGCTTGCAGAGAGATCGCTATTTGACTGGGCAAAAGAGGCAATCATCACTTCAAGATCAAGCAGAAAAGGAATGCAAGAGCAGGACAATTATCTGGAATGCCAATTTTACGGTGCAGGCATCGCAGATCAAAGGTCATGCAAAATTATTCATCATTTTGTACTACTCAAAACTTCAAACGCGTTTATCTCAAAACTGCATTTTTTAAGTTGTCCGGACTCAAAACTCGGACAATTTTCAACCGATTCTCTTGAAATTTTGAATATATCTTGAAAAATCCGTCAAAAATACGACGCAGTACCCTGAAAAAATTAGAAGCAGCCCGTATCCTGGTGGAGTTTGCCCACACCTGAATTAAATATTTTACCCCCCCCCCCCATATCCATGACTTTTTAATCTCTAAATTCTTGAATTTCTTCATAAATTCAATTTTTTATAATAAATATAAAATAAACTTTTAAAATCTGTGCACAATTTTCTTACTTGTGTAAACCATTTGATTAATTAATACTAGTGTGCAAACTTCGGGATTTTTCCAAAAACGCTGCTGTGTTTACCTTCTTCAATGTAAACAAACCATAATGAATGCTTTCTTTCGGGAAAGGTTATGGGACCCCCAATCTTTTTCAAAGCCATAACTACCCTCGGGTACAAGATAGCGGGTCAGAGGCACATAACAACAACTTACCTCTCATGTTCATTTGACAAAAGACTCTTCTGACTGAAATGTTATTTTTTGGTAAAAAAATAATTAATCGTCTTTTCTGTTTATAAAATATTTTTTTCGAAGAAAAATTTTTCAACTTTATCAAAATTCCAAAGCAAATGATTTAGAAGAAGAAAGGTCATTCGATTGGATTGGCCCTCGAGGCATCACGCGGGCGTCTGGACCAATGGCATCGCTCACCCCTTGACCTGGATTTCCAAGACAGATGACACTGTTGTGCGCGCAGGTATGCGGCGGCCTACTCGCAACCGTTAGGAGCGTTGGTGTGTGCAGACGATAATATTATTTCTTTTTTCTTTCTTTCCCTATCAGCTGTTTTTTCTTCCGTGGTGTGTCAAGTGAAGTAAAAGCGACAACTGATCACGTCATTGAAGCCCACTCGGCACTTGTCTCACTCAAACTAGTCTTGTAAGGACTTATTACATAGACGAGTGGGCATTAGAAATGAAATTGAAAGAAATCCAATCAGGAAACAGCTTGGGAAATTTGGTTTAGTTGGATTGACTTCCTACTGGACTGAGGTAACCATTTTTTATCGAAGCACTTTTGGTAACAATTGTACACATTTGCTTACGATTATTATCAAAAGTGCTTCGACTTAGCATATTAAAACCAAAGACAACTTAAGACTTCTTGAGGCTCTAGTGGTCAAGGTAACGGAATGGGGGCCGGCGTGTCATGAGTTCGAGCTTAGTACCTCTAAATTCCTGCCGCGTACGGGGGGTGGGGATGATACACGTTAAATCTGTCGAAAGCTCAAATATTCTTCCATTGGTGTGATGTGGAAATTAGGAGAGGGAGTTGCCAGCTCAGGTTTCGTCCTTGTCATTTGGCCATGGTTCAAAATTTTGAGATCCGTCATCAAAAGCCCTCGATTAGCTGAATAGGGCTACGTTAATATTAACTTACTCACTATTGAGGCCCTAGTTCCGCATGCAATAGCAAGCCCCACCTGCGATGTGATACAGTATATAACATAAGTTGTCAAATGCATTTATAAACGTAAGACTTAACAAATAGTTGTGCGTAACTCGCAATCTCGCAGACTTATTTGACCAACTGCAGTTTTTCGACTAAAATAGAAATAATGGTATATGGTGGTAAAAAAGCCTAACCTTCGACATGGAGGATGAACATGAAAAACTACAGTCTTGCCACTATTGGCATATAGTTCGAAATTCCCAGATATATCTAGAAATAACAGGGCGTGGAGTGGATTCGGGCCCTGATGCCATAGAAGATCCACCGAGGAGAAGCTTAAAGTTCTACCATTGGCTTGGTGAGGTAATTTTGGCAGATGGAGGTGGTCAGCTCAGATGAAATCCTCGTCACTTGATCGAGGCTCAAAATGACGCGGTTCGTCAACAATATCCTGCGCATAAGATTATCGCAGATTGGCGATTTAAAGTACGGCAATTGTTTTTTTTGTACGATGTTTGCTTATGCCTCATGGAAGACATCGAGCGTATTTCGACCGAGGAGGAATAGTAGCCTATAGGGATTGCGGATTACCCTTCAGAGAAATCGGTCAACGTGTTGGATGAAACCAAACTGTGAAGTGGATCTGTCATCACTGGATGCAGGAGGAAACGACGGGGCTGATCGCACCCACCTCGTTGTACCACTGCCCGTTATGACAGATGAATTGTCCGCATGGTAGGGATGGATCGCGCATCCACATATCGAACCATAGCACAGCAAATTCAGTCTGTTACGCATCATTCTGTGTTGGCTCATACCATTCAACTCCATTTGCAGCAGAGTGGAATGTCCGCAAGTCGTCCATTGCTTCGTTTACCCTTGATTGGAAACGACAGGTGTTTGTGCTACCAATAGTGCGATGAAAGGCTGGCATGGACAACGGAATGGAACGATATTGCGTTTACTGACGAATCCTGCTTCTGCCTACAACATCACAATGATTGGATTCGAGTTTGTAGACTCCTTCGTTAGAGGCTGTTGAACTGTTGCTTTATTCATCACTACACTGATCCTGCACCCGGTATCCTCATTTGGGGTGGTATTGTATTTTACTGCCGCACTCCTCTATCACGCATTGCCGGTACACTGAACAGCTAACGCTTACATCTCTAAGGTGTTAGAACCTGTGGTACTCCCCTACATTCAGCGATGGCTATCAGCAATATTCCAACAGTTAATAACGCGTGACCACACGTGACTCACCATCGGGGCAATTTTCAAGAGTTCTTTACCCATCCGATTGAATTGATTCCTTGACCTGATTGTTCTCCCGATCTATCACCAATCGAAAAAACGCGTGGTTCATGCTTGCACAACGACTGGCCCGGGATACACCACCTGCTGCTACACCAGATCAACTTTGGCAATATGTGGAAACCGCATGGACTACTGTACTCCAAGGATACATTTAAAGCCACTGATTCTATGCCGATGCGTGTAGCAGCGGTTACAACCAACAATGACGGCTACACTAACTACTGATTCTGTCATCATCCACATGTCACAAGAGGCTGTAATTTTAATCATTTGATCCTTGTACAACATGTTATCTGCAAAATAAATTCCACTGTGATATCTCCGGTACTTCTTGGTGTTGCATTTTATGAGGCCAGTAGTTATAAATATCATTCACTCACCGAGAATAACAGGTAAAGATTAAAATTATTCGGGTCATAAACTTACTGACGGTGAGTCGATAACAAATCCCTGGGTGATAAGACAGCTAACAACACCAAGTTGACCTTTGCCTTAAAACCTATCTGATTATGATGTACGTAACGACTTATAGAACAAACACTTTCTAGAAGAGTCTGTGTTCACGTAATTTTGCTTAGATAAACAACGAAAGAAATTTAAAAGCTGAAATTTGAAGAAAAAAATGTTTTTAATTTATATTTTTAGTTTATTTTAAGTATTGAGAATAATATTGAAGTGACTCCGTTTGCTTTCATGTATTTTAAAACAAAGACAGGTTTGTAGCAATGCTAACAAAAATCAAGTAGAAAAAGTCTGCTTTCAATGTTTTAGCAGTAACTACAAAAATTATTTAAAAAGGGTAATGAGCTATTTAATAGCTGGTTGGATAACACCGTCTTTTGAGAACCTCCTGAAGTCGTTTCGGCATTGAATTAACCCAAGTCAGTGGTTTCTTGAGCGCTTATCTTCTCCCATTCGCACTCAAGAACTCTTCAGCATAATCCTTGCTAGATATATTGTGTTGACGAATCCTACTCTCCAGCAAATCCCATACGTGTTCTATGGGATTCAGATCAAGTGACTACGGGGGCGGGTATAGTCAATTTGGGACAATATACAAGAGCCAAAGCTTCGCAATCTCAGTTGTATACTTAGGATCGTTGTCATGTTTGCAAAGAAACGACGATCATAGTTCGAGTTTTGTGGCACTTTCCTTTAAATTGTTTTTAGGACATCAAGGTAATCATATTTGTTCATAGTTGACTCGATATACTCCAAATTACCAACACCATTGATCACCATGCACCCCCACACCACAACTCGGCGCAGTGCTTTACCGTTGGTACTAAATGCGCTGTGCAAGGTTTTCTCCCAACCAATTTTCGACCGTTTATGTCTAAGATACAAAATTTTCTCTCATCGGAGAATATCACAGTCCTCCAGAGTGAGTGAATATTAACGTCCCACTGTTCAGCTACACGAGTGCTTTTGGGGACGGTCCGTGTAATTTTGAACCATGGTCAAGTGACGCGGACGACACCTGAGATGGCACACCCTCTCCTAACTACCACACCACACCAATGGGAGGACGTTTGAGCTCTCGACAGATTTTACGTGCATCGCTCCCCTACACGACGGGTCATCAGTGGTACTGGAATCGAACTCATGACATGCTAGCCACGATCCGATGTCTAGACCACTCGGCTACCACGGCCACACAGTCCTCCAGAGGTTTATGTATTGGATCTTTTGCAAATCTATCCGTTTAAGCCAGTTTTGTTATTGAAATATAAAGCTTTCACCAAGCCACTCGACTACGGTTTCCAGCCCTTTTCAAGATCTTTCTTGCAGTATCCATAGAAATGTTTTTGTTAAACTTCTTGTAAATGTCTGTTGCTATTTGAGTTGTAGTTAAACGCGGGTTTTTTTCTACCAAGGGTATCGTACTTCGTTTTTATCCGATTGGGAATTTAGGTGGATGACCTGAACAAAGTTTCGATGTGTTAATTCCTGTAGGATTTAAAGCTATTAATAACTGGCTAGACAGATGAATACTTTGCCTTCCAAAGGATCTAGCTATATCCCGACGACTTTTTCCATCTTTCCACATTTTCACAATGATTTTACGCTCACTGATACTAATTTCCTTCCTTTTAGATATATATGTTTTTTCATGTCCTTGAATCGCTCCGTATATCACAAAAACGTAAAAATAATTGCATCAAATTTTTCTTATATATATAAGCTATTTTACTTGATAACTAAATGCAGAAACTCTGTTAACCTATAACCTCTATTGATAAAAATTCCAGGAATCAAGAATATTCAAATAGTGAACGCGCAATTTTTCTGACTACAATTTCTGTGCTTTGCTACAAAACTCCCGTTATCTTTAGTTTAATTCAAAATTAACAAATTTTTGCACTGCTCAATACTTAAATAATAATAAAAAATTCGTGAAATTTTGTTAAAAAAATTATATTTCTATTTAATTTTACCTTTGCTGTAGGATTTGTTACGGGTGAACGCAGACTTTTTCTAGCAAGTGTATATTAAAAAGTAAAGACTTATAAAGCATAACATAATATGTTATTCTATAATCATAATAGTCAATGCTTTTCATGCTGTGTTATTGACCGTGGTCGCCGAGTGGTCATGCCTACGAGTTTGTAGATGGCAATGGGTCAAATCTTGGAATAGAGTTCTGCTGCCACTGAAAATCTTCTTTGAAGGGTGATTATATGTTAAAACAGTCGAGTCTCAAAATCCTTATGATGCTGTGGTGTAAAAGTATAGATAGTGAAGAGGCTTTTCAGGTCTTCTTGTCAGTTAAAGTTCGAAATTACGAGGCTCGTTGCCAATAGTCTTCACGTTGCTTCAAAATCGATGTTAATAAACAATCAATCAATCTAAAAGTCAATTTCTGGAATCGAAATCAACTATCATCCTATTTTACTAATTTTATTGCAAATAATATGGTAAAGATATACGTGAAGTTAATAACCGCATTTGTGTGTGATATTAAGATACTTGAACACAAATTTGCTTTTCTCCTACGTATATAATATTCAGCATGCCAAAACCAAAGAAATGGTGGCATTGAGAGTACACGCAATTCAAAAATTATCTTTACTTTAAAGCACATCCATAGAAAAGAATTAAAAAAAAATAACAGAAAATAGAGATTTTTGATAAATTATAATGCGATTATAGCATTTAATTTTTGATACTCCCAATTGTGTGTAAAACAAAGATCATGGATTCCACGTTCAATTAATAATCTCTACGATCTCAAAATGTTCTGACCGGAGGTGCCAGTTTTCAGGATAGAAAATGTGTCCACGGTAGCCAAGTGGTCAAGGTATCGGATCGTGGCTGTCATGTCGTGAGTTCGAGCCCAGTACCACTGAAGACCCACCGTGTAGGGGCGCAATGAACGTTAAATCTGTCGAGAGCTCAAACATCCTCCTGTTGGTGAGGTGTGGTAGTTAGAAGAGGGGGGTACCAGCTCAGGTGTCGTCCTCGTCACTTGACCATAGTTCAAAATGACGAGGTCCGTCGCCAAAAACCCTCGTGTAACTGAACATTGCGACGTTAATATTCACTCACTCACAGGATAGAAAATCACAAACTGGAAAAGAAATCAGAAAATCGTGGTATCGTATTATAGATATTTTTAATGGTTAATTAGAATTCTGATTACCGACAAGGGTCATTTCAGGAAAAATGTTGAAACAAAGAGATGCACTAAGAAATAAAGTTGTACCAAGTGGTCAGAGAGTCACGGACACGTGGCTGGCTCGTTCAAGTTCTACTGTCCCTAAAGACCCGCCGTGTAGAGGGGAGGATGCACGTTAAATCTGTCAAGGCTCATAGTATTCCTGTTGATTTGGTGAAGGGGTGTCATCCTCGTCACTTGACTGAGATTACGAGATGCTTTGCCACTAGCTCTCGTGTTGTTTTGTAGGGCGAGGTTAATAAACGCTCCGTCGCCCCGTGGTCTGTAAGGTAGTAATGCTTCATTACGTTAAAAAATCCCTCTTAATTTTGCTGAAAAAACTTAAAATTTTTCAGAAGACATTCCTCCCCATTTCCCCTTTTTACATGCCTTACTTCTTATAAGACAATAGCGTTAAAACGCAAAATTGAAGAATAGTTTCTCTCTCCAGGGGATGTATAACGTATATATTTATGGCTCTTACATATGATTTAAATTTGTAGTGAATTGTGAGAATTCAAATTTTAATAAAATGTAAAACATTATTTTTCCTAAGTGAAATTTATTTTCTTGCTCTGTTATCACATAACAGCACACTATGATTATAACTTCCCTATTATATTAACGACTTCGGTAAATAATGTCTGCCAAATCTGCTGTCTTATGCAGTACTTTTAAATGGGAAAATCTCTTGAACCAGAAATATACCAAGAAAGTCGTATAACGAAGAAACAGTTCACGAGACAAACATGCTAATCTCTCAACTGTTATTAAATTTTTAATAATTTATTTTCCAATTTTCCTTTTGAATTACGTACATCAAAGGATAGATAAGAATCATATTAACTTTTGAGAGCTCTACTTTAATCCAATAAGGTTATTATAAAAGAAATATATCAACACTCTCTCGCATTCTTATAGCATATTTTTGAAAGTGAAATTTACTATAGGTGAAGAAGCAGGCATTTGAAAAGTGGTTAAATGGATTTTACTAGTTATTGAAACTAATAGCCTATTGATGGCTAAAATATGAAATGATGAATGAGGGGGTGTTTTTGTAACATTTCATATTCAGCAACACGATAGCATTGACGATGGACCTCCTTATTTTGAGTCACGGTCTAGTGACGAGGACGATATCTGAGTTAGCATCCCACTTTACTAATTACAATACCACGCCAGCGTGAAGGCTTCGAATGACAGCAGATCTAATGTGCTTCAGGCCTTCAACACGGTAGGACCTTAGTTGACTCGGGTTCCGGGGACCATGAACACTAGGATACCACAACCGCATAGGGTGAATAGGGAGTGAATATGGAAGTCGCATTTTACAGCTACTCCAGGGCTTTTGTCGACGGACCTCGTTCTTTTGAACCACAGTTAAGTGACGAGGATGACACCTGAGAGAGAGAGAGAGAGAGAGAGGGAAGTGGCACCTTCTTCATAACTTCCACACCACATCAAAGGGAGGATGTTTGAGCCTCGACATATTTAACGGACATTAGCCCCCTTCTGCACGGCGGGTCTTCAGTGGAACTAGGCTCCAACTTATGACATTGGCCTCGACTATTGCGGGGGAAGTAAGTTTTTAAAAATTAGGTAGGTACAATTTATCGGTATCTAAAACGATGAGTCCTTTGATGGCTAAAATGATAAAATAACACAGACTTGGGAAAAAATAAAGCATTTTGTAACCGTGCATGCAACCCAAATACTCTGTAATATCAATATGAAAAGGAGCCTTGAATACGATAAGACAAAATTCATGAACTAATGCAGACTAATTAATTAAATATGGGCGCAAAATGGGTTGATTGTAAATGTGATTCTTGTGCCACATAGATAATTATAATATCATATTATCCTCTGACTCAGAATATATGCAACCTAGTATATTATTTTTCCTGTTAGTCATTGGAACTTGGCGAATTAAGATAATTTCTTTACAGGAATATGAATAATCAATTGTGTGATTATCAAATGTAACTAGGTAAAAAGTGTGAGAACACATTTTGAGACTAAAAGATTAAGAGAATGTGTTTAGTGATTATCTGTTAAAAGATCTTGAAACCATGTAAATTAATCAACATTACAGCAGAAAATATATGCAGCTGCATATTAGAAGCCGAAAACTAGTCCATTTTTTAAATTTCCCTATACCGCAGAAATAATTATAGCTTTCTTAGACAAATATTTTCCTCTTATTGTTATTCATGTTTTTAATTATTTTAAAAATAGATTTCTTTCCTTGAGATTTCTGAATCTTTGTGTTTTCAATGAAATATACAAGTTAAGAGAGTAAAAAAGATGGAACCGATTTTAAAAATTCATATTATCGAAACAACTGCACACATAACAACAAATGATAGATGAATATAAAGAGAACTATACTTAGACTTTTCCCCCACCAATGATCAACAGATATCAGCACAAGGTGGTTATGATTAAAAATTCAAACACGGCGACTGAGTGAGTGAATATTAACGTCGCACTGTTCAGTTATATATAGGAGGGCTTTTGGCGACGGACCTCGTCATTTTGAACCATGGTCAAGTGACAAGGATGGCACCTGAGCTGGCACCCCCTCTCCTAACTACCGCACCAACGGGAGGACGTTTGAGCTCTCGACAGATTTGATGTGCATCACTCCCCTACACGGCGGGAATTTAGTGGTACTGGGCTCAAACTCATGACATGACTGCCATGATCCGATACCTTGACCACTTGGCTACCGTGGCAACTCAAAAACGGCGACAGTGACAGAGAAAAGATTTTCGTATTAGAATATATATACACTCAAGAGTCAAAACATTATGACCACCCCTACATTTTGCAATGAACTCGCCTGGATGACGTGGAAGGCACGTGATCAAGTGGAAGTGGTATTTAACTGCTGATGGAGAGTCTGAAGAATCGTACATGTAGGAAAGGAGTGCAAATTTTCTTTTACTTCTTTTGATTTTTATTGTAAGAGATGGCACCACTAATCGAAACCACGTGAGTTTTAGCTGCGCGATACGATGAGGTCATGTATTTATAAAGGGGGCAGAAAGGAAAAACTGAGAGTTGCACCAAAGCTTGAACGAAGGCAGGTCAGAGGAAATCGCTCTCTCCGTTGTTTTGAGAAAGAGTACGTGTTTTCGGAATTAGTATGGTGCTATCTTGAATTATTTAAAACCCCTTGTAAATAGTAAATGTTTTAGTTGTGTTATTAATAAATTAAGTTATTTTAACTCTGCGTGCTTATTTTAACATTAAAATTGAACCTTCCCCTAGACGCCGTCCCACAAATTGGGGGCTTGGCCGAGATTTTTTAAACTATTCAAAGTTTTATCTAAGAGCATTTTTAAAAGTTTTACCTTCTCATCGATTTTTGATTTCCTGAGCGGTACATAGACCTTGCCTTGCATCGAATAGAGACCCGGCGAAGCCTTCAGATGGATAAGAAATTTTACGAGCGATACGGAAGTCTTATGAGCGATGCGGAGATACTTCAGCGAGAACAGTCTACAGGTGGAAGGGGTCCATTGACTTGGTTAGAAACACGGAATCTTGGTGAATTTCCACGTCAGCTACAGTCAACCAAAACTGGAAGCCCAGCGACTCAACGAGATACTGAACGAATTGAACGGGATTACCTTGATCATTGAGGTCAACACTGACGAGAGAACCTTTGGAACTGCATCGAATTGCGAGTTATCAACACGAAACAAGATTTCCTGTGTCATTGAGGTCAACGTAAAGTGTCTTCAGAATTACATTGAATTGTGCTAGTATCCTTTTTTTTTTGGTATTGTGTGGGTAATAGGCGAAAATTATATAAATGAATGATTTTCTGTGTATATTTCCTGTTCTGTGAATCTGAAATTGAATTTTGAAGTACTAGGTACTATTATTGGTTTAATTGCAGACATAGATATTTGATGTTCTTTTAGTTTTGGATTAATAACTGAGTACTTTCCGTGTTTTTTCTTAGTAATCTATTTTTGATAAATGAGAGGAACGCGTTGTTTTTTTTAATAAAAAATAAAATTGATATTAACTGTAATACTGTTGTGTTTTGTAAAAGGATTTAAGTTCCGGGAATTCTTTAAAAAGTCCTTTTTTGTCTATAATTGTTTATAATTGATAATTGCATCTTATTTAAATTATCTTTTGTTTCATTTTAAGTGAGTAAACTTTTTGCGTGTCATTTTAATGGTTTTGTCTCATTTAACTTGGGTAGAAATTTAAGTTGTTCTCTGGGTCACCATTCTGAGTACAAAAATGGCATTCTTGCTCGCGAAAAGGAAAGAGGATTTGGATCTTACTATCGAAGCAGGTATCACAAAATTGAAGTTAAAGGAGCTGATCGTAAAAAGCCCAGATTACGTTGAAGACGATGTTAAAAAGATGCTTGATAGCATAGTGGAGGAACGTACAAAAAGAGAAGAGAGAGAAAGGGCTGAGAGAGAGGATATGCGAAAGGATGAGAGAGAAAGACGAGAGTACGAATTAGAGAAGTTGCGAATACAAGCGCAACAGACTGCCGGTATGCCGAATAACACCGAAAACGTTCAAGCATCGAATAAACTGTTTCACGAAACTTTTCATAAGTTTAATATGAAGGAAGATATTGGTTTGAATCTTACCTTATTTGAGCGTCATGCAGAACTAACTTTCTTACCGAAAAAAGATAGGGTTCAAAAACTTATAGGTTTAATACCCGTCGAAATTGCCCATCTGATCGCAAGGGAACCAACTGATAAGTGTAATGATTACGATCATGTAAAGGATTTACTCTTACAAAGATTTAAATTATCTCCGGAAAAATTTCGTCAGTTATTTTTGTTTCACCAAAAGTCCAATGAACGAACATGGCAAGATTTTCAACACGAATTACAGACGTATTTTGATGGATGGACTTTGGGCTTAAAAGTTAACACCTACGACCAATTACGAGAATTAATCATAGCCGATCAAATGAAGAAGAGGGCGCCGTATGATTTTCAGGAACACTTTTTGGACGAATGGTCCACTATTAACTCATCTATTGAGCTAGCGAAAAAATTTGAAGATTATGAGGACGTCCGAAGAACTATAGGGCCAAAGCAGTTAAACTCATTTGCTAAGAGATCGAACAATAACGATAATTGTTCTCAAAGGCAAGAACGTTTTCACCTCGGAAATAATTGGAATGATAGAAAATGGTTTCAATCGAAGAGAACTTACGATATAAAAGAGTTAAACAGGTAACATGTATCTACTGCAGGGGACCAGGTCACTATGCCGTAGATTGTACAAAGCGCAAAACAAGGGTACGAAAATCAATAAATCTTCAAGCTCTCCGGTCCAGATCTGTTCTCGAATTCAGCAAGACAGAATTTAATACCAGGAAAATAACCATCGGAAACAAGACTTTTGAGGCTCTAATCGACACTGGAAGCTCAGTTTCGCTCATTCGTGAAGATGTAAGCAAAGGAATCATCGAGCAATCGAAGCTCTCGAAGGACATTGTCGTGTTATCTGGATTGGGAAAGTACGAAGTCAAAACAAAAGGATCGTTCCAACGAGAAATCGAATTGGATGGAGAGAAATATTCCGTAATATGGCATGTCGTACCTGCGGTGCATTTGGAGTTCCAGGCAGTGATAGGATCGGACATTTTGGAACAAGCTTTTGTTGGCTTTGATAAAAAAGGTGTTTATTTCCGTAAACACGAAGAGAAGGTGTGATTTGTGAATACACAGGTTTATGAAGCAAGAACTGAAGACGAAATCGAAGTTAAACATGTTATCAATCCTCGAATAAGAAAGGAACTCTCTGAACTAATCAACAGCTATACACCTAAGAAGACCGAAACGACAAATGTATCCATGAGAATTATCCTGAAGGATGATATACCAGTTTACCAAACAGCACGCCGTTTGTCGTTTCTGGAGAATCAGACCGTCAACAAGCAGATCGACGAATGGTTGGATAAGGGAATCGTGAGACCAAGCTCTTCTGAATATGCAAGTCCAATCGTGTTAGTGAAGAAGAAAGATGGTACCGACAGACTATGCATTGACTATAGGAAACTGAACCGAAAACTAGTCAAGGATCGCTTCCCCTTGCCACTGATAGAGGACGTATTGAATAGGCTGCAAGACGCCAAAGTGTATTCCACGTTAGACTTGAAAAATGGTTTTTTTCATGTCGACGTAAACGAGGATTGCAAGCATTTCACCTCCTTTGTTGTACCAGACGGGCAGTTCGAATTTAATAAGGTACCTTTTGGTCTCAGTACAAGCCCAAGCGTATTCCAAAGATATGTGTACAGCATTTTTAGGGAACTCATGCGAAAAGGCATCGTAATAATTTATTTGGACGATTTGATCGTTCCAGCTAAAGATGAGAAAGAAGGTTTGGAAAAACTAAAGGTGTTTGAGGTCGCATCCAGATATGGGTTGGAGATCAAGTTTGAAAAATGTCAGTTTTTAAAACGAAAGGTGGAATTTTTGGGTCACGTTGTCGAAAATGGAACGGTGCGCCCTTCAGTTGCAAAAACGATAGCTGTCAAGAGGTTTCCTGTACCAACGACTGTCAAACAAGTCCAAAGCGTTTTAGGACTCACTGGCTATTTTCGAAAATTTATTCCGTCATACTCTAAAATAGCGAAACTTTTGAGTGATCTAATTAGAAACGACAATCGATTTGTCTTTGAACGACCTCAAATAGAAGCATTTGAAAAGCTCAAGCAATTATTGACTGAAAGTCCAGTATTAAGTATTTTCCAGCAGGGAAAAACAACCGAATTGCACAACGGATGCAAATCAACAAGGCTACGGAGCCGTCTTACTCCAAGAGGCAGAAGATGGAAAATTGCATCCAGTTCAATACATGTCTAAGAAAACTACTCCGGCAGAGAAGTATAGCAGCTATGAACTTGAAGTTCTTGCTGTTGTCAACGCTTTAAAGAAATTTCGTACCTACCTTATGGCAAATCATTTCAAAGTCATAACGGATTGCTCAGTGCTTTAAAGGACTATAGACAAAAAGGATTTGGTTACTCGTATAGCGCGATGGGCATTATTGCTGGAAGAGTTTGATTATGAAATTGTGCATCGTTCCGGCCAGAGAATGCAACATGTGGATGCCCTTAGCAGATATCCAGTCGCAATAATTACTAACGATACTCTAACCGCAAGATTAAAAAGGGCACAACAAGAGGATGAATACACTCAGTGTCTAAGGTCACTGATTGAAACAAACAGCAATTCAGACTTTTTCGATAAAAACGAAATGCTTTACAAATATGTTGAGGGTCGTGAATTGATAGTTGTACCAAGAGATATGCAAACTGGGATAATAAAGTTAGCACATGAGAAGGGACCATATAGAATAGTTAAAGTAAAACCTAGAGATAGATATGATTTAGAGAAAGTGGGTGATCATGAGGGACCTAAGAAAACAAATTCATCTGCTGATTTAATGAAATTTTACTCACCATGATGATGTATTTTAATAAAAAGCGTTTTCTATTCTTTTTAAAAGAACATAATGTGTATTAATGTGTTTTGTTTTCTTTGCTATTAATATTTCATTTTTGAGAGTTGTATCCTTTTTTTTAAATTTGAATGTCTATCTTGGAATTTTTATCTCCGATTAATATTAATTTTGCAGAGGCCGATATTTTATTGTATGGTATGTAAAATCACTGAGGTCAGTGATTCCCAGGATGGCCGAACTTGTAGGAAAGGAGTGCAAGTTTTCTTTTACTTCTTTTGATTTTTATTGTAAGAGATGGCACCACTAATCGAAACCATGTGAGCTTTAGCTGCGCGATACGATGAGGTCATGTATTTATAAAGGGGGCAGAAAGGAAAAACTGAGAGTTGCATCAAAGCTTGAACGAAGGCAGGTCAAAGGAAATCGCTCTCTCCGTTGTTTTGAGAAAGAGTACGTGTTTTCGGAATTAGTATGGTGCTATCTTGAATTATTTAAAACCCCTTGTAAATAGTAAATGTTTTAGTTGTGTTATTAATAAATTAAGTTATTTTAACTCTGCGTGCTTATTTTAACATTAAAATCGAACCTTCCCCTAGACGCCGTCCTACATACATTCACTTACTTCTGTGTGTGATGGGAAAGGCTGCGGATCTAAGCGACTTTGATAGGGTGCAGATTGTAATGGCTCGAAGGCTCTGAACAAGTATTTGCGAAACTGTACGACTCGTGGGTTGTTCGCGATCTACAGTTGTTAGTACTTATGCAAATTGGATGAATGACGGTGAAACCAGCAGCAGACGACATGGTGTTAGACGTCCACACGCTATCAAAGAAAAAGGTCGTCGGAGACTGTCTCGCATGGTGAAGCAAAACCGGAGGCAGACAATGGCTCAGCTGACAGTCCAATACAATGCAGGGCCAAGTACAATAGCATCGGAACACACTGTTCAGTGGACACTGTTGGATATTGCGCCACGCAGCAAACGTCCCCCTCTTGTGCCTTTGCTGACCAAGCGTCTTCCCCAACTGTGCCTGCTCTGGGCCCGGAAACATCGCGACTGCTCGATGGATCAGTAGGAGAGAGTTGCCTGGTCAGATGAATCACGGTTTGTCATTCATCACGCCGATGGCCGTGTCAGGATACGCCGTATTCCAGGCAAACAGTTGCTCCCTCAATGTACAGTAGGTCAGACATAGGCACGGTGGTGGCGGTATTATGCTTTTGGGGACGTTCTCTTGGGCGTCTCTGGAACCCGTGGTTGTGGTAGAGCAGACTATGAATACTACAGGGTATCTGAACATCTTTGCGGACCAGTTGCATCCCTACATGACTTCTGTTTTTCCAGCTGGAAATGGAATGTTCCAACAGGACAACGCCCCGTTTTACAAGGCTAAAATTGTGTTGGAGTGGTTCCAGGAACATGATGCTGAATTCCAGTTAATGTCCTGACTGGATCTCAATCCGATAGAACACATTTGGGATGTCATCGGACGGCAGCTCAGAGTTCAAAGACCACCAATTCGCAATATCTGGAATTTGCTTGACCGTTGCTTAAACATCTGGTACAATCTGTCTCCGGTCATCTACCAAGGACTTGTGGCATCCATGCCAAGACAGGTTGAAGTTGTGTTGCGCGCCAAAGGTGGGCTCACTCGTTATTGACAGGTGGTCATAATGTTTTGTGTTTTCATAATGTTCTTGAGTGTATATCCCCTCAGGGGGCTCAACTTCTTTAGGTGAGTACGGGGGGTCACACAATCCCGAGGTTCCCTAGTGATCTTTTCCTTTTCCCACAGGGTTTACTGTGTTTGGTAAACACGGGCTTCATGAACCCGAGGTACCCTAGTGATCCTTCTCTATTTTCGACCCTCTTTCTTGTCATTCAATTCATTCTTTCTTTCTCTCTTCCCATCTAGACCACAGATATTAAAACAAATGTTTGGCGCAGTATAGCCGAAATTGGCTCTTGCGCCAATAAACCCCAAAATCACTCACTCACTCGGACTATACCCAAAAAATCTTGGAAGAGTTTCAAATCCATGGATGAACAGTTTATTACATTGTGATGGGCAGTTCCGTAATAATAAACAATTACTTTTGGATACTGTAAGCCCGGACACCCTGTAATTTGTAAAACCTTTTAAATATTTCAAGGTTAAACTAATATATTCTACTTCGTGAATAAGAAAATATAAATATTTCAAACATTTCTGAGACAAAATTACCTTGAACGACATTCATATATTCACATAACAGGATCCCTTAAAAAAGACAATTTATATATATAAATATTTATTCAACTTTACCTAGGGGCTAAATGTGGAGAATGTGGATTTCAAATATTGCCTTTGCTGTATCGAAAGTGGAATGACCTTCAGGAACAAATCTTTTCCGGTGATTTCCGAAAAAGATCCATTTTTTTCGCCCATTTCTCTTTCAATGAGCTGCTTAACCCAAGCAGAGGTGACGGGTTTTTAGAACTCCGGGTAATTTTCCACTTTCCTTGCGCCCCGCGATGCGTGCACAAGCATCTTATTTACTCTTTGAATATCAATTATCATCGTACCGTCTCTAATCCCATGTTCTAAGACGCACTTACCCTTTTCTCTGTTTGCCAAAAGACGTTATCTGACGCATCCAAAATGCAGTTTCTTTCTCTTTCTTTTGTCTGCATTATTTATTTAAAATCCTAGCGGCTTATTCAAAAGTGTAAAGATGTAAGGCTTTGACATATATGCAAATCTTTTTCCTTTTCTTAAATCATGTAAAAGAATCCCGTTGTTTCCAGTTCTTTATGTGTCTTAACTATGAAATGAAAAAAAGGTAAATGTAAAGTGCAGTGAAATAAAAGTGAAAAACATTTATTTTGTACCCGTTGTGAGATTGATAAAATTAGCGCCTTTTCTTAACTTACGAGGTGAGTGCAAGGTCTTGGGGTCAAGGATTTAGTTCAGATTTTGTAGGATGGTAGATTTACTGTTGATGAAGATATAGGGTTATAGGGGACACTACTCAATAATTTTCTTGATATTTGCAATTGAAAATGCAATTAACTCGTTAAATTCAATTCTGTAGCAAACGATTACACGTAATGGGTTTAGCGTAGCAGCAACTGATTGGTATACCTCGTCGTTGGGTCGGATTTGAATCCATGGAATCCATCTTTCAAAATTCCACGCTTTGGTGTAAAGACATTTGGGACGACACGTTGAAAGTACGTTAGGTTTCTAAACTCTTGAGTCACGATAGCTTGAGCTGTAGGGATACAGACTCCTTTCGGAAAATGGGTAAATAGTTTAGGTTGCGTAATTCCAGATAAAATGCATAGCTTTCTTGGGGTTGATGCAAGTTATATCTGTCATGTTGGCATAATATGGATGTGGAATTTCAGCTGAGGTATCGACTTCGTCATGTAGCCACGGTGGTCAAGTAGTTACGGTGACAAACTCGTGCCTGGCGGGTTTTGAGTTTGAACCAATTGTCACGGAAGGCCCGCAGGTTAGGGAGGCTGAATCTGTCGTGGCTCCGTGTCCTCTCGTTGACAGAATATGGTAGTTCAGAGGGAAGAGTGCCAGCTTAGGTGTCATCCTCGTCATCTAACTGAGGTTCAACAATAATAGCTCCGTTTTCAATATCTCTCATGTTGCTTTACAGTCCTACGATAATGAACATTTACTCAATCTACGCTAGTTCAACGTGAGGACTTCGAGCCTCAACAGATTTAACGCGTTTTATTCCCTCCAGAAGTTGGGTCTTTAATGGTAGCAAGACACTCGTGACTCGACAGAAACATCCTGAATAACAAGTTAGCTTACTACGACCAAGTTAGTGTCACTCCTCGTCATCTAGCCATGATTAACCAATCATTAGTATCCTTTTGTTTTAATTTAGGAAGAAAGAAAATCATTAAGAAATCGACTGATATGCAAAAAAGTTACTCATATAAAGTAGGTTGTATTCCTGAGTTAGAGACCTAGATCACAATAAATCACCAAGCTAGATCAGTGCTTCTCAAACTTTCAATATTTGCGACCCAACATTCAACCATAATTTTCATTGCACCTCCATTCCATACAAATAATATTGTATTGAATTCAATAATACTATCGATCTGAAGAGATTGATAGAAGTATTTATTCCTTGAGTTAAAATATTTAGTTGAAGTGTTTGCTTTTCATTTTTACACATTTTTTTCTGATAATATTTTATTTAATAAATATTTTTTTAACGGAGTATTTGACATCAGATGAAATTTTAGAGCTGATGAATTGCAATTATTCTGATTTGAGTTCAATTTAAGGAATGAGAAATGATCGACATTAGCAACTGTACAACAACAGACTGCAAGGTTTTTCTATGATTTCAACTACTAAAAATGGTTTCAAGGCATTTCATGATTATAATAAATGTTATTGTAATAATAACATTAACTACAAGTATGTACCTAAAACGCCAATAAAACTTAATTTTCATGTTGAATTTATGAATTGTATGCATTGTGTGATTAAAGACTAAGATTAAAATAATTACTTCAATCTTGCTTAATACTGAAACTACTTGTTCCTGATGTATCACATGTGATACACCCTCTCACCTTCTATACATTAAAAAAACATTTATAGCACTTTGCTACATCAGAGTGATCAAAACAGCTATTTAAATACCTCTAACAAAATATCAAGCTTTTATTTTTGTCTCTGATCTGAGGAGGTTAAAATGGTTTCACAAATGCAATTTCAATGGAAGTAAATAGAAATCTAACTATAATAGTTTTTGTAGGAGATTTTGTTTTATAAACTTTACACAAATACCTTCTTTATTTATCAATTGCTTTTTAAATACAAAAACTAAAATAGTTATCCTTTAGTAATTAATTAGTAAATCCCCTACGCTCGAAACTAAGGTTTTTATTTGTTTGAATTCGTTGACCAGTGCATTTTACTACTTCTATGGGTAGACACCCTTTTTAGTGTACTACGAGCTGACCAAGTCTCATCACGAACTGCCGGCCACAGAAGCCGAGCGATCATGATCACGAATTCCTGGTTGGGTTTGTCAAATAGAAGGCGCTAGCCCTGGTGTCACTGACCGAATGGATGGATTGATGCACACCAAATAGGACAGTGCTCTTCCTTGCATCTCTTTGGTGGTATCTGAAGATAATGTACCCAACTCTTTTTAGTAACACTTCTTTTATATGGGTACTAATTCTAATTTTGTGTTCTTGGACCGCTGTTTCGAGTGTGACCCACAGAGTTTCAATGACTTTGATATTGGGCCACTGTGGTGGTGTGTGTAATTGATATTTAAGATGAAAAATACACCATATTTTGGCGTAGCGAATCATGTGTTTGGGGTCTTTGGCCTGCTGGAAAATGAGATTTTCTTCTAAACTCAGATTTTTAGCCCTTTTCATTAGATTGTTACGAAGTACATCCAAGTAAACAATAAGATTCATAATGCCATCTACAAAAATTAAATTTTCTACCTCGAATGTAGCCATACAACCCCAAACCATGAAAGATATACCACCATGTTTAAATGTAGAAAGTAAATTTTTTGAATTGAAAGCGGTAATAGAGGTGCAGCGACTGTCACTGCCATAAATGCTGAATTTATTTTCAGCACTAAATATACAATTTTTTCAAAAGTTATGATCTTCAATTGAGTTTTTGCAATTTCCGAACAATTTTTCTGATTTTGCAAGTTGATGAACAGTTTCTTTCTGACAACTCGAATTTTATATCGAGCTTGTCTAATTACATTTCGCACAGTTTCATCACTTACAATTCTGCCTATGATGTAAGAAGTTTCTGTAGCAAGTTTGAAAGCACTTACTTTAGGATCAATCTTTCAAAATCTTCCATTATGACATCAAATACTTTTCCTCCTCTTGCACGCTTATTTTTAATAAATTCATCACTTTTAAATTTTTAATGATTGTATGGATACAAGTGGGGCTTTTACCGACAATTTCAACTATTTCAAGCTAAGATTTTTTTTAAAAAAAATAATCGTAATGCGAATTTTTCTACATTAACCCTGGTTTCTGTTCGAGGAGTCATTTTCCAATTAAAAGTTTGGCTTTAAGTTCACCTAACAAACTTAATCACAAAAATTATCGTTGAAAAGGCATAAGATAAGCAAATTAGATTAAAATAGCAGTCAAGTAGAAAATATTTAGTAGTAGACGTATTTTTCATAAGTGAATTCTCATTTTCTTCAGGCAAAAATTTGAAAATGTTTATTCAAAATGTTTCTGAAATTTTTCCAATTCGTAAGTTTTTTGTTATTACAATGCAGAAGTTTTGTTTTGGGTAAAAAATATTGTGTGTGTGTGCTGTGTTCATATTGAAAGTTGAATTTATCAAGTAAAAGTAAGGTGTAATCTCAGTTGTTTCAGTCACTCTAGTTCCTTAGTAAGTGTATAGTTAGTATTGACTACACTGCTTGGACGACGTTTATTCGAAAATCTAAATGAAAACGAAACCGGATCCTTTTGTTTATTTTTCTGTGGATATTAACTGCCAACTGTAAGTTATTGTTCTGCATTTGTTCATTATGAAAATGTTATAAGTCACATTTAACAACAAATTAATTCATTTTAATCATAGCAGAAAGAAAAAAAACCCACAAACATTATTAGAAGTAACGAACGCTCGTGATTTAGTACTGCTCGGTGCAATTTGAAATCAAATAAGCTATCAAAGGTGGGAATAGGAAACGAAAGATTTTGGTCATCTGAGCTGAATTGTGTTCGGAAAATAAAGCCCCTGGAGTTCGTGATCTCGGATTCAAAGTGACACTTTGAGGTTGAATGTCGCCCGAACACCACACATCACTTATCGAGGGATTACTTTTGCTT
Source organism: Trichonephila clavata (assembly GCA_019973975.1). Classification (NCBI taxonomy): domain Eukaryota; kingdom Metazoa; phylum Arthropoda; class Arachnida; order Araneae; family Nephilidae; genus Trichonephila; species Trichonephila clavata. The sequence continues at coordinate 48,476 of BMAO01000241.1, read as the reverse complement.
TAAAGGTTAGACTTGTGAATAATGACAGGTGCCGGGAATCGGGTCATCTAGAATCGAATGTCCTGTCAATCTTGGCAGTCAATGTTCTTCATATTCGATGCAATTAAATCAAAAAGGCAATTTCGTTTTGATCAAATGTAAGAAGTGTAAAATAAGCTTAAGCTTTACTTATTCTAGAATGCTCTGCTATAAAATTATAAGTTTAATAAAATTCTTATATGTTAAAGACTATTTTCGTTCTATGGATATGAAAAGACGGAGCTTTTATTAGCAGAAAAATTACTTATTTACAAAATGTTGAATGGTTTGTGGCACGTAAAACCATATTGCGTCCTAATAATTCAAAAATAATAGATAAGTATTTATTTTTTTATACAATACGAAAAATTTTTTTAAAAAATTTTGCTAGGCATAAAAATATGAAATGGAAGGAGAAATATAAGTAACATAATTTGTATGGGTGGAAAAAATAGAACATAACATACGTCACAAAAATGTGAGGACTTTTGACAAATTTAACCCGCATCAGACCCTCTACATCTACGTGTCACGGGTTCGAGTCCTAGTGCCACTAAAGACCCGCCTTGTAGAGGGGCTGATGAATGTTAGATCTGTCGAGGTCCAAACATCGGCGTGTGTCGTAGTTGGAAGAGGGAGTGCAAGGTCAGACGTTATCCTCGTCACTTGACAGGGGCTCAAGATTACGAGGTTCGTCAACAACAACCCTAGTGTTTCTTTACTGTGTGACGTTGATATTACTCTCATTGTCTTTAGAATATATTGAAAGTGTAGTATCGTTACCCCCCTCCCCAAGTTGACTGAAGTCCTAGGTAGTGAGAGGGGTCACATAACTTCAATAAAATATTATTTTATTTACAAAATTTTGAAGAAATTGACACATTTATATATTTTGGTATCTATCGGACAATATTTTACGCCTTTAGCTATCAGCTACTTGTATTGGCACCCAACAGTCTCTCGGGTCTTCAACTGGATATCGTAATGTCCACGTTCTGCCCCAAATGAAGTCTAGCAGGTCGCTAGTAACTCTAGACGAACTTTCTCTTTTCCCGGAATGCTAGTATCAATCTTTCTCCATCGAACAGCCTTTAACTGGAGAAAACTAAAATCCCAATCACTCATCTTCCCGCTGCCTAGCAGACTATCACAGGTGTCGCAAAAGTCCACGGTCACCTTCCAAATTGCCTCTTTAAAAACCCTCTAGGCTTCTTTCATGCCTCCAATAATTTCTGATTGGTAGGAACTCAGGTCTGCACCTGTCATCCTGTCTTGGTCCTAACCATTATTGGTTCTTCAGGAACAAAAGTCTGCCTGGACAGAGATCTTCTATTTCACCGCACCTCGTAAACCATAAGGGTTTATAAACTGACCTGTTACTTCAAAGCTGAGAACACACTTCTTGGAGTTTCTTCATAATTATAGCAGATAATCCTTCCCATACAATTGTATCCCTGCCACATGCGAGAGGGGAATGGAAGAAGGGACAGCCGTTAAAACAGGTGTGTCCTTTTCACAGTTCATTGTGAAGAAAATACCTTCTGCTGAATCGATTCACCTCTGTGTGTAGGAGAAAAATCTATAGTTTCCTTTGAAGAAGAAAATAACTCTGTTCACCCTTAGACGTCAAAAATGAAAAGGGGGAAGACAAACTGCCGTTTAAGGATGTGATATTGTAGAAGATAATAAAATAAAAAGGTGCTTATCTTTTAAAAAAGCATTTCTAGTTATGAATCTTGTTATGTCTTAATAACAAATTCCTTGTGTTGCCTGCACGATTTCTTTAAATATGTAAAATATTAATCGTGGTCATCATGAGCTTGGTACAGCGATAATATATATATCAATAATTATAATTATATAATTTTTTCAAAGAATAATCTTCAAATATAAACACACGAATGAATTTTTTTTTATATTTATTTCGATATTCTTTCCTTTTATGTTCTATACCTTTTGAAAATCTGAAACATATTTGGAAAGGTAAAATTCAGTAATTATTTTCCCACAGATTTGTCATACAAGAAATACATTGATACTTAAATATATTATATACGAATAAACGATGTTAAAATATTTTAGTGAACTGTATGAGATAAAAGGATCTGTTTCTAACCTTTGATTGTATATTTACATAAATAAAAGTATGCCATGTATTTTTAAATGATCCTCTTAAACTCTTAATGTCTAAGGGTATATGTTTCTACAGTTAGCATTTTCAAATCGAGATGCCTCTTTCTTTTCTGTGGAAGAGTAGCAACTTTTCAACCTATGAAAAAAGGTCACGCTGTGGCTCAGCAGGTCAATGGTGTGAATTATATTCATAGAATCTAAAATAGTTTTCTTTTTTAGTTTTATGCACAGAGAAGTAGAAATGCGATTTTTTAAATACCGCGACCGTAGAGAGTTTATGGCTTTTAAAATCAAATACTCATTTTGAGTTGTGTTAATGTAACCTATAGCCTAAATTACTTCGCTTGTAATGCATGTGAAAATTTAATTTTTTCCCCCCAGCAAAGGTTATATATTTGTTGGGTTCATTGAATTTGCATGTGATTGAGGAGGGAAGTAACTAAAAGAACCTGAAAGGAATTATACTTCAAACATATATATATAGTTGCAATGCATCTATTGTATTAAAACTCGAAAAAAAAATTCGCTTTCTTATAAAAGAAACCAAACAATTGAATGTAACTAATTATAGTTTTTTCCCACAAAAGTACAATAAGAAATCTCTTGATCTAAGTTCAAGCAACTTTTATAACAATCGGAGCAGCTTTTATGCTTGGAGCGTTTTATCGTGAAAAATGTGGTTGAGGGACTTTAAAATTTAAAAAGGTCCACGCAGTTAAGAAGCAGATTCTTTTGAAATAAAACATAATTTTAATGATTAATTTTTAAAAGATAAAAATTAAACATATCTAATCTGATTAATATAATATTTTTTTAAAAAAAATAGACCCTACCATCTAATGTAGTAACATTTAATTCTGGTAAAAATTTAAAAAAAAAACATTAAAGGTTTTTCTTTCTTTCTTTTTTTAAAATTAATATTTCTTAAAAATATATATAAGTTTGATCTGATTTTTTCAAGATTTGTCAAATTAGCTCTTATTTAGAGATGAAGAGACAATAATACACCGCCGTGATAAGAGTTGTCTCAACTACTATTCTATTCTCATTCTCAATTTTTTGCTTTAAATGATAGACCGTATATTTTCATAATCTCATCACTATCGTTGTGTTTCAGTTTGTCTAGTTTCTCCAAGTATCCCCCACAGACAAATCTCACTTATTTTTAAAAAAGTTTGTTCGGCTTATTCATTCTCTCTCGCATATAACTGTTCTCGAGTCTTAATTTGTACTTCGTATAAAAATGTATCACCACGCATATTTACTCTGGTAATTGTTCTTCAGACATCACTATTTAACACATTTGTGGTGGCTTCATAATATGAGAGGGGTATTTTTCATTTTTATTTAATTAATTTATTTATTTTATAAATCCTCCGATGAACCCTAAGGAAAAGACAAGCGCAAGGCAAAAAAAGAAATTCATAGCCAAAAGTTATATGTAAGTACAGTCGAGCTGTTCGACATAATTTCTACGAAGATTCAGACATTTGTCACATATCGGTAGACAAATTTTCCGATGTCCTCTTAACTAATGTTGTTGTCAGCAAATGAGAGAGATTTAATTTTGTTTTGAAGGTCATCGTTAATCAGGAAACTGCCCATCAAGTCAGTTCTTAACTTCAGGAATGAGATAAAAATCACTCGCCTCTAAGTCGGAGCTATATGCTGGGTGTGATCAAACATATCCCATTTAAATTGCTTCAAAAGCTGGTGACCGCAATAGCCTAATGTTCATCGTTACGAACTCGTGACCGACGTGTCATGAGGTTGAGACCTAGTGCTTTGAATAACCACTGTGTAGAAGGGCACATTAAATCTGTCGTGTCTCAAAGTCCTCATGTGGAAGGCGTGGAAGTTAGATGAGACTGATATCTTCTTAGGTATTGGCCTCGTCACTAGACCACAGTTCAAAATTACGAAGTCCGTCTCCAATGCTCCTCCTGTTGCTTTATTGTGCAATACGCTACAGATGTCGATATTGTAAATTAAATATTAATTGTATAGATGGCGCTGCAAGTCATCCGAGAGATGTGTACTTTGTTTGGCTTGTAGAGTCAGAGTATATGTAATGTTCTTTGCTGTTAACATGTCTTCAATGTGTGTCGTCCAATAAACAAAAATGCCAAAAAGATGGACTGAATTATTGAAATGACATAAAAATATAATAGAAATATAATCGTCTTACTGACCAAGGAATTAGGGAGAATGGAATTATAAAAGTCGAAGAGTTATAGCAGCTCTGTGAGGAAGAACATAATCATGAATGAGGAAAGTTGAGCTTATAAAAGTTCGGTTTCACAACTCGCATCCCTATTGACAATATTCTTTCAAGGGAGTATTGTAAAACTCACATTGGCGGTTATACCAAAGACTTTAATCTTCACGGCGATTATGTCGAAGAGTAATCAAGGACATAAGTTGTGGTGTGTGTGTGATACATTCATCCTTTCTTACCTTCGTCTTTTTTTATAGTTCATTCGAAATTGGGAGAAAAAAGTCCCTCGTACTTAACTTATTTAGTAACGTTTTTCTGTAACACGAAAATTTCAACACAGGAAAACTTAGAGCGTCTTGCCCTGGGGTTTCACTATTTTATTTTAAATAAAACATTAAATTTTACACAAACTAATAACCTTACTAATATAATATTATAATGACATGTGCAGTCATTTTTATTGAAAAAAGAAAACACTACGAGATAACTTGCATCTGGCATCACTGAATAAGATTCCTGTGCTGAATGCCTCTTGAGTTATATCGTATAGTGGGTTTTTTTCCCAATAAAAATATTCATTTGCAAAGCTTCTTTTCGCCTCACCTAATTTTATCTGGCGACAGTAAGATTTTCATACAGATGTGTAACGATCCTCTCTGGGAAAATCCTATAAAGGGACGGTAGTTATAAAGAGTTGTAAAGTTATAAAAATGGACTGATATAAATAATAGTTAGCAAACCTCAGAAAAACCATCCGTTGGTGCAAGAAAATTGATTTACCTTACTTTGAAGTCTTCCTACAGAATGCATACATGTTTACATGTTCCATTACTAAAAAAATCGACCGAAGGAATAAAAAGACGAGGGTGCGCAATTTAGAGATCAGTTATTACGCATTTATTTAAAAGTGACGGCAGCAATGCAGGGGGAATCAGGAACTCTAATACAAATACAACTGATTTAAAACAAGAAATATGTAAAAAAAAAAAATTAAGCCAATTCCTTCTAAGTTCAACAAAGAAATTTTTTTATTTTAGTTACTTTTTTCAAATAATTACAATTAATATAAACATGTATATATATATATGACAGAATCACAACATTAAGTGGCAATTAATTTTTATTAATTATTAAAGTATCATATTGTCATGCAAAACAATCGTGTAAATAAAATTTCAATTCAACTGAATGCTTTAAGACGTGAGAAGAAAAGAATATTTAAAAGTTTGACCCAAGTTGCTAAAACTGAAGCCAACAACTGTATCTGTAATTCTTTAAATTATTAGTTTCAGTCAATTATTTTTTTTTAAAATTATGATTAAATTATTGTATTGTCACCCAAAACAATCTTGTTTAGAAAATTTCAGCTTAAACTAGAGCTTTAAAATGTGAAAAAAAAAAAAACCTTTTAAAGTTTTGATACAAGTCGCCAAAAATGATGCCCCTTGGCTGTATCTGTAATTCTTTGAATAATTAGTTTTAATCAATTACTATTTATTAATAATAACCAAAATACCGTATTGTCATCCAAAATATAATCGTGTACATAAAATTTCAGCTCAATTGAGCGCCTTAAAATGTATTTTATAAACGATTGAAAATTTAAACAAGATATAGGGAGATTGTGAACTAATAGTAGGAATTGAAAAAAGGGATGCATACAAGCCATGCGAAATGTGTACAAAGCAAAAAAGAGAGATACTAGCATTTTAGTCAGAACAATAAAAAAGTTTTTTTAAAAAATTTTTTGGAATACATTCATAAATATATAATTATGTTATAATCTCTAATAGTTAAAGTTATAATTTTAATAATAAAAATTGATAATTAATGTTTTTTGCATTATATCAATTTTTCATTTTCTTCCTTTCTAATAATTCCTAACCTAAATAGAGATAATCTAAAATTGCAACACACACTACGAGATATTTCGTATCTGCCAGTTTTGATACACACGCATACTGCGAGATATCTCGTGTGGCCGCGGTATCCAAGTGGTCTAGCCATCGGATCGTGGCTAGCATGTCATGAGTTCGATCCCAGTAACACTCAAGTTCCGCTATGTAGGGGAACGATGAACGTTAAATCTGTTAAGAGCTCAAACGTCCTCCCGTTGGTGTGATGTAGTAGTTAGGAGAAGGGGCTGCCAGCTCAGGTGTCGTCCTCGTCACTTGACCATGGTTCAAAATTACGTGGACCGTCCCCAAAAGCCCTAATGTAGCTGAACAGTGGTACGTTAATATTCACTCACTCACAAGATATCTCGTAGTTGTCAGTGAATGGATCCTATGATTTTCTTAAAAAAATATTGATTCTAATTTACAAGTCAATTTATATTATCATGCACAAGAATGGTTATACTTACGTACTCTCGTTGCACTGCTACAAGTAATTGTAATTAATTGCTCATATTTAAGTTCTTGTAAGTTCACTCTAATATATATATATATAATCTACAGATAGTTCTAAATTATATGGTCCGTCACTAAAAGCCTTCGTGTCGCTAGTTTTGTAGTGATGTTTGTTTAAATCACTGTTCATAGACTCTCTCTAGTTCTTTATCTAAAAAAACTCACATCTTTAAATAGTCCGAGATTTCAATGTAAAATATAAACCACACATTAATCCAAAAACTGAGTAATTTAAATTTTGTTCAAACGAAAAATAACGAAAATTGTGTTTTAAGAATCAGAATGTTTCACTTTAACACAATTTACCTTAAATTAGTTATTAAGTGTTTTCTTTGTGCATGTATTTCGCATTTGACATTTTTTTTTTGGAAAACAATTACTGCAAGATTTCGGTGAGCAATTACCCTCGTCCCACTTTTTCGAGATGGCAATTTCCTCTGAGAATCTCTCTCTTAACAGCCGATTATGGTTATTGAAGTCGTAAAGACCATCGTAAAGCATCATTACCAAGAAGGTGTAAGTAGTTTAAATGTGAGTGTTATCTGAGCAAAAATATTCTCCAGTCATTGTTCTACTGAGTGCCAGAATCAAAGTTCATTCGCGCTGGGATCTAAAATCGGAAATGAGATCCTTGCTGGCTTCAACAATTTAATTTTAAAGAATAATTTTAATAGTAGTCCTTTTGTGAAAACTTTTTAGGAATTAAGGACTCATTTACAAAATATTAGTGAACAAATAGTTTGTTCACTAATATTTTATACTTAAAATACTGTTGAAATAGAAGCGTGTGGGATTCAGACATCCAATGGATATAAACTGAACACAAGTGTAACATACTGTGGCTGAAACTTGCTTTTACTTGATTAATTTAACTTACTTGATTAATTTTAATATAAACAGCAGATTACCAAGATATGCAAACATGCTTGTATTTTTACACATAACAAATGGTTTACTTTAAAGTTAAAATAAAGGACAAGGAAAACTTCCAAATTGAAAAGTTTCAGAATCATTTTAAATAAACATAAGCAGATTTTTGCCTCAAAAAATTGCGAATACACCAATGAAATACCAATGCCACTAGGATTAGATAAATTATATCTAATTGGTTGTCTATTATTTTAGGATGTCTTAAAATCAAGCTCAGAACATCCTCGCGATTACTCTAAGTGCAATTCAGGAGCAGTACCAATACGATCAGCCATAAAGGTCTTCCTTGCCTTTGCACAGCAAACTTCCATATTAATACATCAATATTCAAATCGATTATTTTGTTCCAGATTCTTTATATAGTAATCAACAAGCCATTCAGCGGAGCAATAAACTTGGATTGTCTGCTCAATCTTGCACTGGAAAGATCCACAATTTCCTCACAATTGTCTTGAAAATGGTTCGTTTACTTAAAGAACTGCTCTTAGAACAATCCTTTCTCGTGTCTTGTTATTAGGCTTTCTTTGTAACAAGGACCATGATCCTTCGCGTGTCACTGAGCTCCATTGCGTGCTGACAGCGTGTGCTGCCGCATCTCTCTTTTGCAGAAATAGCCTGCACAAAACATCCGATCCTTGTCCATTGTTTTTTCCCCACTAAGGATCAACAATACATGTGCCGTGCTTTAGGTCAATGATTACATGCCTATATTGGGTTGCGCAAAACATGTCTTGAATCATTAAGTTTACAGAAACTTTTGGCATTTTGGTTTGAATAAAACTGATTTTGTCATGCAGCAGAGAGAGTTTTTAATAATGATTGACCCCTTGTACAAAACAGAGTTTAAAGCCCCATTTCCCTGTCTATAAGGTTGCGGGTTTCTATTACTATCGAGAAGAGGAGAGGGTGGTAGAGAAATCTTGGGCATTCGAAACAAAACAAAATAGGCAGAATTTTAATTTTCGATGCTCGGTAGAGACGGGGCCACGGTAGCCTAGTGATCAAGGTCATGAGTTCGAGTCTAGTGCCGCAAAGAAGACCCCGTGCTGAGGGGGCCAAGGCACGTTAAATATGTCGAGGCTCAAACGTCCTCCCATTAGTATGGTAGAGAATTTAAGAGAGGGCGTGCCAGCTTGGGTGTCGTCCGCGTCACCTGACCAGGGTTCAGTATTATGGGGCCTCGGGCAGTTTAAAAGTGCGATGTTAATCTTGTGGAGTCAGTTCTAGATGTTACAGACACGTCCGAATGCAATAGCACTTTGTCTTCCATGCTTAATTTTATGTAAAATGGTTCAGTTTTACATGGATGATTCTTATCATTTTTAGATAAGGCCACCATGTAGGTCATGCTTGTAAGATCTAATGAAAATGGTGTAAAAATGGCTTTTGAATTCAATTTTAAATCAAAATTTAAACAACGAGCATTTGCTTCGAAATAGGAGTGTGTTAATGAATAGAAAAAAATATTTCGTGTTTGTTCTTAAGCAACGAATATGTTTCATACTCTCGTGTGCAATCTTCTATATTATCGTATACTTTTAATGTTCGGTCAAATGTTAGATTGCAATAAATGTTCTTAGAAACCTTTTAGTCTGTTCGCTAATCTATTTATACGTATCAATTTTATTTTTTTATTCCCTGGAAATCTTTCTGGAATAACTATTACTAGCTCTGTTTATATATAATATAAGGCTGTATTCTAACTAATTTATTTTACTAACGTTGCAAAGTATTAGTCTTTCGATGGACCACGCCATTTTGAACGTCAAGTAACGAGAACAATCAGCGAAGTAGCTAGGTATCCAAAGGTCTTGGTGCTAAGAAAAATGAGGGACCTATCTTGGTTTGATTTTATCAAGTAAAAAAGTAAAACTATATGAATATTTTAAATATGCAAAGACACACTTTTTTGTTTACTAGTTTCTCTTTCTTGGCATTGCTTGCACTTAAACGCTTCACTGGGTTTCTTTTCTTTTTCCATCCCTACTTAGGCACTTTCGAGATAATATGCGAGTACCTTTTTGTTACACACAATAAATGTAAAATGAATTTTGATTTCGAAGTTAAGTGTAAAAATTTCATGAAATGAAAATAAAATAATACGTAAGATGTAGAAAGTGAAAATTTACAACTCAGGTATCACATTTTTAAATCCCTTAAGATTTGGGTTAATAAATATTTTTCTGTTAAAAATTCATATTAGATCAACAGTACCGAAAATAAATGCTATTCATACTCATTTTATTGTTTTAACTCATATTTGATACATTAACAGATTCAAATATGAGTGCATTATATACTCATATCGATCTTTCATTCTCAAAAATTTGATCCCGTAACAGGTTCAAAAATGAGAATGTACTTGTGTCTCCATATGAGAATATGCGATTCTCAGATTTGAGTAAGCGTGCATCGGAGCTATTTTGAGAATGTGAAGTACTCAAAAGTGAGCTGTTTGCTCTCAGTTTTGAAAATCGTTTCTCGCAGTGTAATTTTAGTTTTATTATTTACGCAATACATTTCGTTTGTGCTCGAGTACTTACCGACGTTAAAAGGAAGGAGAAACGTAATGCTACTCTACAAAATACCGCTGGGGAATTCCTGGCTATTTATTTGAGAGGATTGAACTCGCCAACCAGAAGGCTTAGAACTACAAAATGTGGCCGCGGTAGCCGATTGGTCTAGGCATCGGATCGTGCCTAGCATGTCATGAGTTCGATCCCAGTACCACTGAAGACCCACCGTGTAGGGGAGTAATGCACGTTAAATTTGTCGAGAGCTCAAACGTCCTCCTGTTGGTGTGGTGTGGTAGTTAGGAGAGGAGGAGCCAGCTCAGGTGTCGTCCGCTTCACTTGACCATGGTTAAAAATGACGCGGACCGTCCCCAAAAGCCCTCGTGTAGCTGAACATTGGGACGTCAATATTCACTGGCTGACGGTGACTAGAGCTACAAAATGGTCCACCGAGATAGACAGGAAATGATACAAAAATATGCATGATCAAGAAAATATAATACAATATTATTAAAATTACTAAAAAAAAACCTCTGTAAAAAAGTAGAAAGGGGTGGGGGCAAAATTACATCAGTCTTTTGCAGGTACGAGAAGATTGCGAAATATTGAATCAGGAAACAAGCTTACTATGAATCATTTTTTTATTAAAAATAGAATGTAACCAAGAAGAAATTATTTCCTTTTTAGGTTTTCTAAGATATAATAATAAGTATGGTAAGATTTTCTTCATGGAACTTTCAAGTAACAGTTGATAAATGTGAAAAAAAAATTGAAAATAGATAAACTTTTCCACATAAGTTCGCAAGACCCGCTGTGTAGGGGTGCGATGCACGTTAAATCTGTCGAGAGCTCAAACGTCCTCCCGTTGGTGTGGTATGATAGTTAGAGTTCCCGTTGGTGTGGTGTGGTATTCCGTTGGTGTGGTGTGGTATTCCCGTTGGTGTGGTGTGATAGTTAGAGTTCCCGTTGGTGTGGTGTGGTATTCATTCACTCACTTCAATCACTCGCGTGATTGAAGTGAGTGAATATTAACGTCCCAATGTTCAGCGACACGAGGGCTTTTGGGGACGGTCCGCGTAATTTTAAACCATGGTCAAGTGACGCTGACGACACCTGAGCTGGCCCCCCTGTCCTAAATACCACACCAACGAGAGGACGTTTGAGCTTCCGATAGATTTAACGTGCTTCTCCCCAACACGGTGGATCTTTAGTGGTACTCGGCTCGAACTCATGTCATGCTAGTCACGTTCCGATACCTTGACCATCAGGCTACCACGGCCACTCAATAAGTTCACAGCACTAAACAAAGAACGGAAATAATTTAGAAGAATTCCCTACAAGTTCAAAATTCAGCTCAATTGCCATGATTATAGTTATGTTTTGCAACCTTTCATATTCAGATCTTAAATTTAAGAGAAATTATCGCAAGTTCGGATTGTTTGGTGATCAGGGTCCGAGGGTTTCGGTGCACAGCACCACCTAGCCCATTGGTAGCTTTGCCATTGAGAACAACACCTAAGCCTGACCTAAGCTTCTCTAAATTTCCACACCCAACCAACTTGAGGACTTTGAGCCTGAACTGATTTAACACACATCACGATCCATTCATCGTGGCCTCAGTAGTACAAGGATTCAACACAAGCAGCTCCGGTCAGTAGTTGACCACTCTGCTACTATGAACATATAGAATTTATTTTGTAGAATTCAAAATACTTTTTTTATTATAGTAGCCAAGATATAGATAAAGCAGAGTTTAAAATAGAAGGAAAAAAATGACGGGCTTTAGTTATTTTTATGCCACCACTTTTTGAAGTTCTTACTTTGCACGATATACGCGTCATATAAACTCCAAGAATTTTCAAAATATCATATTATTTTCTTAAAAGTTTTATAAATTTCGTTTGATATCAAATTATATTGGCCCATCAAACATTTAAAAAAAATTTTTTTTGGTGCATTCCTAAAAACATTTTCCTATTACCGTTCTAGAACACCATCAGCCATTTTTTTTTGACGTTACCTAAACCCTTTCCTTCCTTCAGAGCAGGAAAAATGTGTGGCGAGCAAACTGGTTTGTCTCCTTGGAACGTAGAGGGAAAGAGTGCAGAGTCAAGGTCGACAGGTTGAAGACTCCGATATTTTTATGGCACCCCCTGGCTACTCTCCCTGTAGCAAGACCATTTCCCAACCCATCTCATCATTAATACCAGTTGCAACGCTTCGGTGGATGAAGTAGATACAAGCAATGATCCGTGAGATTGGTTTTTAAGCGAGATTGTAGAGTTTCTGTGCCGGAGAATCTTTGCAATGACTTTGTCTATTTTCATTTAAATGATTTTAAACTTTAATTTTGTTCAGAGCAAGATAATGATAATATTTTTTCTCAACGAGGCTGCATTTTAGCAACTTAGATTTCGAAGACACGACAAGTTACCGAAAGTGAGAACCATTTCATGGCGGCATCTTCTAGTGGCAGCCTCGTTACCAAGTTTGAACGCTTGAATTAATTCTTTAATTCAAGCTCTGTCGTGTCGGATGCTAAATATTACCGAGATTTTATTTTGAGTACCGAAGTCAAATGGATACTCAAAGGTCTTTTACATGCCACATAATCAAATGATATGCGTGCCTGCGATTTTCGCATCCAGAAAATCTATCGACTCCAGCCCGGGTCAAACCCGCAAACTTAGGCTTACGAAGTGGGCCATCGGAGCCAACAAATAATGTTAATGATAATATTGAACCCTTCATACGCCCCTTTTCCTTCCAGAAGTCCTGGTCAAATTCTTTCCCATTTAATATGTGTATCTTGCATGGACACACTCGTAGCCCCGGTAGCGTAGTGGTTATTGTCACGAGTTCGTGATTGGAGTGTCGCGAGTCCGAATTCAAGTGTAGAGTTTGACCACTCTACACTTCGGTATCGGATCGTGGCTGGCATGTCACGAGTTCGAGCAAAGTACCACTTAAGACCCGCCGTGTATGGGAGCTATGCATGTTAAATCTGTCGAGAGCTCAAACGTCCTCCCGTTGGTGTGGTGTGGTAGTTAGGAGAGGGGGTGCCAGCTAAGGTGTCGTCCGCGTCACTTGACCATGATTCAAAATGACGAGGTCCGTCGCCAAAAGCCCTCGTGTAGCTGAACAGCGCGACGTTAATATTCACTCACTCACCCTAATCCAAGTGCTGCTGAAGAAGCGCCGTGTAGAGGAAGCCGATGCACGATAAATCTATCCTGGCTAAATGTCCTCTCGCTGGTGTGGTGAAGTAGTTAAGGAGTGCCAGCACAGATGTTGTCCTCGTTACTTGACCATTCAAGAGCTCAGTCACCAATAGCTATACTGTTCTGTGTATACTGTGACGTTAATAAAACATTTCTCTCCAGAAGATAAATTGTAACAAACTAATCGAAGAAAATACTTACGATGCATAATTTCAAGTTATTGTCTTCACGTGTCTTAGAAAACTCGGGGCCAAGGCTCTTAGCTAACGATGGTGGCCGCGGTAGCCAAGTGGTCAAGGTATAGGATCATAAAAACTATCGTGTCATGAGTTCGAACCCAGTACCACTGAAGTCCCGCCGTGTAGGGGAGCGATACACGTTAAATCTGTCGAAAGCTCAAATGTCCTCCCGTTGGTGTGGTGTGGTAGTTAGGAGAGGGGGTGCCAGCTCAGGTGTCGTCCGCGTCACTTGACCATGGTTCAAAATTACGCGAACCGTTGCCAAAAGCCCTCGTGTAGCGGAACAGTGTGACGTTAATATTCACTCACTTAGCCAACGATGTTTTGGGCAGATGCACATTAGTTCGATTGAAGCCTATAGGCGAGGTGTGGAAATTAACCCATTCACTGGCCAGCTCTCGTAGATGAGTTTGAGATATCTCGTAGTGTGTACTGAAATTTTAGATTGGATGGATAAAAAATTTATATAATGGGAAAAACATACAATGTTAATTATCAATTTTTATTATTAAAATAATAACTTAGACCCGGGGTGGGCATTACGTCGATCGCGATCGACCGCTGGATCGTCATGACATTTTGGGGTGACCGCCTAAAAATTTTACCAGTTAATAATTATGTACGGAAAATTCAAGATTGGCTGACGGTACGCAGACTCCTTCTACTGACTATAACTAACTTTAGATAAGAATATTTTATTTCTTTAATGTATTTAGAATTGTTTCATAATAAATGTATCATTCGATATAATTATATTTGGGGCTATTATTATTAAGTTTGTATCGCGTTTTTCTTTAAACGTAGTTTTAAAAGTGTTTCTTTATTTTAGTTCTGTAGGTAAGTACACATATTCCGTGCTTATTATTAAGTTATAATAATAACCTCTCTCTCTCTCTCTCTTTTCCTTACCTCATCACACCTTCGACATTGGGCAGTAGCGTACGCAAGAATTTTTAAAGGGAAGGGGGTCGAGGGTTGAAGGTCTACCATTATCATATCACACCCCAATGCGCAGCCAAACATATTTCTTTTATTTTTTCGATTTTCAGGAACAAAAAACAGCAAAAAATAAATTACTGAATAAATAATTAACATTAAGAAATAAAAAAATTAAAATTAAGAAATAAAAAAAATTACTACTATCAAATACTTTACATTTTGCATACTATAGACATGGGACTATAAGGAATCTGAAGAAAATGAAAGCGTTACGAGAGGAAGGGTCCGAACACCCTTGGACCTCTCCCCCGCCTTTGTATGCGCCATTGACCCTGGGTGGACCGCAACTCCTTGAAAATATCAGAAGTACCCCGCACTCTGGAAAAGTCTGCCCACCCCTCCCTCAGACGATTAGATTATAATATAATTATAAATATATATGAATGTTTTCCAAAAATTAAGATGTTTATTGTTGTTGCTGTGTATGAAGAGCCTTAAATCAAGGATCGACGCAAAGTGCTACGTTGTTTTGACACACTGGATAAAAAATATTTAGTCCCCTTACTTTTTTGTTTTGTTAATATTTGACATGGTTTTCTAGACATTCTTTTTTTTTCTATGAAAGGAATATGTTTTAATGAAAATCAGTTTATATTTGTATTAGAGTTGCTGTTTTCTCCGTCAAATAAATGTATAATAACTGATTCCCTAAAGACACATCCTCATATTTTTATTCCCTTTTCTTTGGTGATAGAACTTGTATGCATTCTGCAGGAAGTAGGGTAGAATGATTGAATATTAACGACGCACTGTTCAGCTACACGAGGGCTTTTGGCGACGGTCCTCGTAATTTTGAACCATGGTCAAGGGACGAGGACGACACCTGAGCTGGCAGCCCCCCTCCTAACTGCCACACCAAAGGGAGGACGTTTGAGTTCTCGACAGATTTAACGTGTATCGCTCCCCTACATAGCAGGTCTTTAGTGGTACTGGGCTCGAACTCATGGCATGCTTGCCATGATCCGATACCTTGACCACTTGGCTACCGCGGCCACAGGAAGTAGGGTAGAGCGATTTTCTTGTACCAACGGATAATGTTCCTGAGGTCTGCTAATTATGACTTTTCAGTTCATTTTTATTATGTTACAACTCTTTGTGATTACCTTCGGCTTAAACATTTTCCCCAGTGCTCATTACGCATCTGAATGAGATTCTGATAAATTACACATTTGACTGTTTGCCAGATGGAATTAGGTGACGAGCTTGTAAAATCAAATACAAGAAAATATCTTTATAAATGAAGTATTTTATTTTTAAAAAAACACTACGAGATAACTCGTATATATCCCTCAACAAATGAATCTTATTGAGTGACGCCAGCTAGTGTTTTTTTTTCATTAAAAATTACCGTAAAGGCCATTACAATATCATATTAATATTTTTTTATTTATAATGGGCTGCCGCTTAGTATTTTACCATTGCAGACCTAGTACATTCCCCGGAAAATGATATCTCTTGTTAGTGCGGCACCAAATAGGCGGATACCAAACGCCGCAAGTAATTTTGACGCCCAGTTTCCACCCCCAGATGGAGGCCCCTGAGTCCTGACAATGCAAACCTTTACTAGGATTTAATTTTTCCGAGAGCACCCAAGCCAAATAGACCCTCTAGGGATTTTTTTTTGTATAATCTAATGACATGGCCACTGTCGATTTCCTTCATCATGAAAATCCGCCAACTTAGGCTGGGGTCGAACTCGCAAATAACTTAATATTATTGTATTTTGTAAGGAAAAAAAATTATGTTTTCTTTAAAACCTATCTATGGCACCTAGGACAAGGCGCTCGGAATTCACCTGCCAGTGAATAGATTAAGAAGATGTGATTTCATTTCAAGTTTCAACCTCGTCATTTGACCATAATTCAAAATCATGGAGCTCACTTTTAAGGTATTTAATTTCATTTTGTTACTGGAGTAGCCGCCAGGAACATTTTATTGTGGAATAGTACGTTTTGGAGGTATTGCTTATATACTGCAGCCAATTGGACCAGCTAGGGATCTTTGGTTGGATACGTTAAAAATTATAAGTTTCGAATGTCAACTGGAGTCTAACTAGAGCAGCTGTTTTGCAATTTGAAGATAGGAACCATTTTCAATTGTGTAGCTAAAAAATCTTAACTTGTTCTATTGGTTAAAAAATATTCAGAAGTCTAGAATATGCATCTGTAACTCAGTTATAAGTTCTAATCAACAAACCATCAAAAGATCTTCAACTGGTGCTCTTTGGCGTAATTTTATTTCACTTACAAACTAGTTGGAGATTGGCTTTCATTGCAACCAGCCCTGCGATTAAAAATGTTACATGGTGATACATTATGTTAAGCCAACACAGCTTGTTGGCTAAAACTATGCACAAAATAATCATTTCTAACATATCGTAGCGACGTAGATATTTTGATGTTTTGTTCGATTTGAGTATATGTCGCAGAATTCACAGATGTGAGAGGTTTTAAACTCCTCAGTATACTCTTGGCCAGGAGTTGGCAAACTTTTTAGATAAAAGAGCTAATTTGTAAGTGAAACAAGACAAAGTATTAAGGAGCCTAAAAAACAGAGCCTATCAAAGAGCCTAACCTGTTTATATGCATACACTTGCCTCGGAGAGGGAGGGATGGCTCTGGTAGCCGTCGCGATCATGACTCTCGTGCCCCAATTAATATTTATTCTATTTGAGAATACAATTTTATCCAAAATAATATTTGACATTTCTTTAAAAACAAAAATTTACGGAAGATGTTTTTATTTCTGTGACTCGATGCGAAAAAAATCCTTGCGAAAATTTCATGATGTGAATTTAAATTTCAAGCTTCTGGAAAGAAATTCAATAATACCGTAAGTGTTTAGTCTATAATTTTATGTTTACTTTAATAGTTAAAATTGATTTTTTTAGTTGTTCTTTTTGTCACTTCTGTTGGGGTCTTGTGCAAAATCATGAGTATTCTCGAATTCATTGACGCAACTAAGTAAATACTGATGGAAATCACATGTGGCCGGGGTAGCCAAGTGGTCTAGGCATCGGATCATGGCTAGCATGTCATGAGTTCGATCCCAGTACCACTGAAGACCCGCCGTGTAGGGAAAGGATGCACGTTAAATCTGTTGAGAGCTCAAACGTCCTCCCGTTGGTGTGGTAGTTAAGAGAGGGGGAGCCAGCTCAGGTGTCGTCCGCGTCCCTTGACCATAGTTCAAAATTACGCAGACCGTCCCCAAAAGCCCTCGTGTAACTGAACAGTGGGACGTTAATATTCACTCACTCGCTGGAAATCACATTTAAGTATATCTTCCCATAGCGACATTGTTACCAATAAATTGTACTTTTACTCTTAAAAATAATTGCAATAATTTTACTGATTCAAGTTAAGTTTTATAAATGAAAAATAACTTATAGTACATAAATAATGATCTTAAACGAGCCAGTTAAATATTCAAGTGTATATGTAAATACATGTAACTTTTTCACTAAATAATTTAAAAAAAAAAAGAGAATATGAAACAATTCTTAGTAAACATACCATAAAATCCGGCACATAACATTCGCCTATATTTTTAAGCTGCATTTTGTAAAGTTTTAAGTATGTTCGCCGTATAACGCACACCGACTTTTTTATGAAGGAACCTGAAATGCATTATGCAGCGCTCTTATGTTTTCATTTGAGATATTATCCCAAACTTTTGAAAAAATGGTATACTTCTAGAACTTCAGGCCTATAAGTTTATAAGAAATGTCTCATATGAAAAATACTATTTATTTAAAAGAAATAAGTAGAAGTCTAATTTTTTTAATCCTCGCATCTTTTTAATTTTAATGCTCTTTTTCTTCTCGGCGTATAACGTGCACACGTTAATTTAGGTATTATTTTGAGGTTTAGATGCGCGCGTTAATTCCCGGATTTTACGGTATATAGTTATTTTTTTAAATAACTCACAGAGGTAGAAGACAGAAAAGCCTCTGTTTGCTGACCCCTGATCTAGGCAATAAAGCCAGCTAAAGATCCTTGTGGATATATTATGAAAAATTTTTGATCGCTTAACTGGTTGCAAAGAAAGACAGCTTTTTCTTTGTTCCTTGGTGAAATTAATCACTCCTAACACATATATCTCAAAGATATATCGGTCAAGCTAGAGTATATTGAGGAGTCTAAAACTGTTTGTCAGTGAATTATTGGAAACATACCATATAGTCAACCAAACCAACAAGACTTCATCTGGGATATGTAAGAAATGATTAATTCCCCCGAGAAATAGAGAACAGTTGATTTTCCTTGCATCCAACTACGCAAGTGCTTCTCAAACTTTCAACATTTTCGACCCAATTTTCAATCATTATTTTTACCGCACCCTACAATAATAATGTATTGAATGCAATAATTATGTACTTTGAAGCTAAAGCTACAATGTGGCTTTAATTATAAACCGTAAAAAGGATCAAGATAAGTAATAAGTTTTGTTCATAATTTTGTATATGATAATCTCGCTCATGGGAACCAATAGCAATTATTAAACTTGTTCTTAACTTACTATTGATAAATTAATTAGGAAATACATAGTGCTGTACTGATACATTTATAAGTATATTGTATCAGAGTGAATGCGTATTTTATTTTTTATTACCGTCAGAATGTATTGTTTTCTTTCAGTAAATTATGATTTTTTAAAAATATTCTTTTATTTTCGATCTTTTGATATGCTCGTGCCCCCCTCCAGGGGGCGCGCCCCACAGTTTGAGAAATGCCGAACTACTCGATCAAAAAAGTTTCATAAGGTACCAAGCAAGGACCTTTCGCTAGCGTGGATGGCCAGAGTATATGGCTGACAACTCAAAGGCTAATCTTTAAAACTAAGAAAAAAAATCCTCAAGATCGATTAACAGTTTTGGATTATTCCCTCTAACGGCTGGAAAGATGAGATACCAAACATTATCGGATATAAATACGTCTCGTTTTCTCTTTCGATACTGTAAAAGACGAGGAACTGTGCTTGAAGAGCGAAATCTGATCGAACCGACTGCACGCCTTCGGTGGTTTATAGTTTCCTCGATGGGCTCGGATATCCTCCCCAGTGGCAGGATGCGGGGAACCCTCCGGTTCAACCGAGTGAATCGGAATGTAAAGGATAGGAAGAAATATTCCAGATATAGAGATCCTAAATTCGCCCATTTACATCAAAATGCACACTTCAGGCGCCGTGGCGGAGTTGCATAATGTGACGATCACGAGTAATTTGTTCTGCCGTTTAAACTCGAATGGTTGCACAAATCGAAAGGATAAAGCGAAATCTCGAAATATAAAAGTAAGCAAATGATTAAATTAATTAATTTAAAACCTTATTTATATGGCACAAACGGTATCTGTTCCTTTATGTGGTTTCAATCCTATAGCACAGGTGGGCAGACTTTTCCAAGGTACGGGTTACTTCGGAAGTTTTTAAAGTATTACGGTCCACCCAGTAGTGTAAGTGTGGTCATTTTGTATTAAAATTGTATCTTCTGAACACTCTTTTCGACATTATACCGTGACCGCGGTAGCCAAGTGGTCTAGGCATCGGATCGTGGTAAGCATGTCATGAGTTCGATCCTAGTACCACTGAAGACCCGCTGTGTAGGGGAGCGATGCACGTAAAATCTGTCGAGAGCTCAAACGTCCTCCCGTTGGTGTGGTGTGGTAGTTAGGAGAGGGGGTGCCAGCTCAGGTGTCATCCACGTCATTTGACCATGGTTCAAAATGACGCGGAACGTCCCAAAAGCCCTCATGTAGCTGAATAGTGGGACGTTAATATTCACTCACTCGACATTATACCTTTCTTTGAAAATATGAAAAATTACTTATAAACAGATTAGCATGGACGTATTCAATGCAGCATTGTAGAGAATATACGTTGTAACGTCCCGCCACTCAGCTGCGAGTAGGGTCATCACACATGCATTGACACCTGGACCCTTAAAAATACTGCACGGCTTGTCTTGGACATCGCCCCGACAACCTTTGACACCACAAGGTATTCCGCGACATACTGGATGCAACCCGAGGATGAAAGAAGCTGCTGCGATGTTCCCGAACCGTAGAGAGAGGGAGATGCAGTGAAAACTTCACTGGAAACAGTCACCAAAACTCCTCCCTCAAAAAATAACAGAATTTGGGGCTCTAATATTATCTAATTACTAAGTTAATAACTTCAGAGTAAATCTGTAACTTAATTAAACTTCACATTTTATTTAACCAATATCACGCGACCTTCATTTGTCTCCAACGTCACAACGTGAACCAATTAATCTAAAACCAACGCATGTGATTAATTTGTTCGCTGCCGGTTCCTATGCTATCGCAGGACGTCCCGCGGAAGTGCAGGGTGTAAGATCATGCCTCAATAGCCAATCCCATGCTATCACGGGAAAGGCTGATCATCAGCATTTATTCTTCCTTTCAGTCAGAAAGTCATGTTGTGTATTTGATGGGATCAGCTTGATGTTATGTATTATGTAATGACATAAAACGTACGCTTCCGCTATACGCCGTATCGTGTAGGGGGAGGATAGAGATTCTAAGGAATCCAAGGCCTGACTGACGTCGAGTACGTACCTTTACCGTCTTGGGACCTAAAACCTGATTTTGCAGGGGAGGGGGGGGGGTGATGTTCCGCCACTAGTATTATGAGTTGCTCGAACCGAACGAAACCACTACCTGGTGGAACTCGGTTGATGAGATTGAGTGCAACACTTAAGAAAAACGCGACCACTAACAGAATAGATATAAAATTATTCATAATGCTCGTTCACATGTTTTTTCTCCAGTCAAAACCTACTTGGCAACACTCAAATGGGAAATCCTAACCCACCCACCGTTTTCACCAGATATTGCTCCTTCTGATTATATAGCTTGTTTCGTACAATGGAACATGACCTGTCAAAGCAGTGCTTCATATCATATGAAAATACTAAAAATTGTGTCGATTCGTGGATAACTTCAAAGGATAAAGCGTTCTTTCAACGCGGTATCGATATGTTACCAAGTGAGAGTAAGAGAATATTAACGTCACACTGTTCAGCAACACGACGACACCTGAGCTGGAACCCTCTCTCCTAACTACCACACCACACCAACGGGAGGATGTTTGAGCTCTCGAGAGATTTAACGTGCATCGCTTCCCTACACGGCGGGTCTTCAATGGTACTGGGATCGAACTCATGACACGCCAGCCACGAGTCCGATACCTTGACCACTTGGCTACCGTGGCCATCCGTATGTTACCAAAAAGAGGGGGGAAAGTAGTGGGGCTAACAATGAACACTTTCAGTAAAACATAATATACCATTCCTTCAAAATAAATGCCCAACTTTTGATAAAAAAATAACGAACACTTATTTGTATTTATAATTTTCATTCCTTAAATCTTCATTTTACTGGCATTAATAAGTTTTTTTTTCCAAACTGAGGAAAATTTTAAAACATTCTTCTAATAAGAATTAATCACAGAATTCTTCTTTTTTATATTTAAAAAGTGTGCCTTACTTGTGTGTGTTACTGAGAGATAATTTCGCGCATTAAAAATGTGAGTTTATAAAGCTTTTAGTAAACGATTAGAAGATTGCGAGATTTCTTTTCTATTCTTCTACTTCTATTAAATAATCGAAATAAAAGTAATTCTGAGAACTAATTTTTAAAGTATTTGTGTATTTTACTAAAATTCCAATTATGTTCGGGTAAATACTATTATACTAATATATATTTTTCTTGTATATATATACGAGTATATATATTAAACTTACTAATATATGTTTCTGACATTGCAGCCCAAACGCCCTCGTGTAGCTGAACAGGGCGACGTTAATATTCACTCACTCACTCCCTGACATTGAAGTTAAACAATGGTTTCGGAAAAAATCCTTAAAGAAAAAAAACACGTCCGCGTGTTTCCATCGCACGGCGCACAAATGGTGTGAATCGCAATTGAAACGGATGACGCAATTTCGCCTTCGAAGTTCAGAAATTAAATTTATCGGATAATTTCCCACGTCCTACTCTTCACGAGTTGGGCAGAGATTTGTGTTCAAAGATACCGACTGTCCACCGTCATTATTTGAACATTATCTTCTCTACCTGCAAAAAAAAAAAACCTGTAAAAAAATCACCGAGATAGAGAAATAGTGTGCTGATTGCCTCTATTTCGAGGGCTTCGTCGGCTACTGACCTTGAAACCGCAAAAAACAAACCACAAAAATCCGAAATACGGTATCTATCCGATAGTTACGAGTGTGAAATATTCCATGAAATATCACATCATCATTGCACCTGCTGTGAGTAGGTCGGGGGATTTGTTTTTTCCATTCTGGCTTTAAATTACATGAAATGGCACTTCCGAAATACAAAAAACAATGATTATTTTTCAACAGGTGTTTCGCATTTCAACAAATTTTTCGATGTGGTAAAAAAATTGACAAATGAAAAAAGTTATCTTTTGAAATCTATAAAGAAATCATAGGCAGTAAAATTTCAATAAGAAACTAATTGTGTTTTATAACAATTGCCATATGCACATGTGTAATATATAAATCAAATGCCGAAATATAAATACGAGTGGCCACGGTAGCCTAGTGGCCAAGGTAACGGACTCGTGGTCGGCGTGTCATGAGTTCGAGTTTAGAATCGCTGAAGACCCGCCGTGTAGGGTAGAGATGCACGTTAAATCTCTCCAGAGCTCTAACGCCCTTTCGTTGGTGCAATGTGGTTGTTAGGAGAGGGGTGCCAGCTCATGTGTCGTCCTCGTTACTTGACCATGGTTGAAAATGAAGAGATCCGTCGCCAAACGCCCTCGTGTAGCTAAACAGTGCGACCTTAATATTCACTCACTTACTCCCTCACTCACGCCGAAAAAGTGAAGAAGGTAGTTATTACGATGAACAATTTAATCAAAACTTGGAAAGAGTTTTTAAATCTCTTTGAGAAAGAATGAATTCTATAGAAAGAACCATGATTTGGAAAAATAAACATCCAAAATTTGTTAAAACATATCAGCAGGTATCAGTGCACACAAGATTCGGATCTGAAGGTTCAACCATCCCCCAACCCGTACATAGAAGAAATTTTCAATTTTAAGCATAAAAATTACGCCTCCACGCCTTCGTTTGTGAGTTTCTTAAAAAATATTCCCCCCACCCGATGCAAGGCCACGGTAACCTAATGGTTATGACATGAATTACGCCCTAGCTGTAATAGTTATATTTCTCTCATTTGTATCCTCCTCCTCGACAACCCTAATCTTTTCTGTCCTCCTCTTACCTTTAGTATGATCCCATGTTTGACTCACCATGTAGATAGATTGCTGCACGTTAAATCTGTCGAGGCTCAAAGTCCTGCTGTTGGCGAGGTGCGGGGGGTTAAGTGTCCCCATCAATTGACCGAAGTTCAAAATTACGAGGTTCGCTACCCGTTGCCCTCGTGCTGCTTTGAAGTGCGATGTTAATTAACTTCCACTCATTTTACCTTGAATCTAAATCATAAAAACTGCTCTTATAAGTATTATATACATCCAGGGGTTCTTAAGCTTTTGATCGGCCTCGCGCTTGAGGGGGCCTTGCAAAGTTTTTAATTATTTAAAATTTAGTTATTCAGTTCGTCTATTTTAATTTCTGTTTGTGTAATTTTTGTCATCATTTGATTAGCAATAAATCTCTTTACTCATACATAAGTTTAACTATAATTCTCTCTCTCTGTCTCTCTCTCTCTCTCTCTCGCGCGCGGCTTATGTAATTTAACGTTTTCTTGACTGGGAAAAAAGGAGGCCTCGTGAACCCTAATATCGCCGACGTCCACGCGTGGTCTAGCGCCGCCACTGGCTGCAGCTCCCCTTCTTTGTGTATAAGACTGACATCACGGACCCCCAAGATTTCGAACACCCATCCTCGACTTAAATTGTTCATCGAAATACATGTGATCTGAAAGATTTTTTTCGTAAGGAGCAATTTAATAATCTGGTCACTTTTTCCAGGAGGTCTTTCACAATCTGGGCCTCAAACGAGAGAAATCTTAACACTACACGAGAGACTAAGTGGAACCTCTGGAAAGGTGCTGGGGACGCCCAGGGTCAATGGACCATGGTTTAAGAACCGCTGTTATAATCTATATATATAAAGGAGAAAAGCGACTCACTCACTGACTGACTGATTGACTGACTGACTGACTAATCACGAAATCTCTGAAACTATTCAACCTACAGACTTGAAATTTGGTAGACATGTTCCTTTGATAGAGTAAACATCAGCTTAGAACCGATTTTCCGAAATTCGAAACGCAAGGGGCGTTACGGGGGGTTAAGGGCTTTAATAATAATTGTTTCCATGTTTAAACTACTTGATATACAATCTTGAAATTGGGTAAGAGAATTCCTTTCAGAGAGTAGAGATCCGCTACAAAATCAGTTTGGTGAAAATCGACCCCCAAGTGGCGTTACAGGGGCTTAGGGGGCATTATAGATAATTATTTCCATTTTTAAACTATTTGACGCACTGTCTTTAAATTTGATATATAGATTCCTTTCGTAGAATAATGATCAGTTACAAAACGGGTTTTGTGAAAACAGACTTCTAAGTGGCGTTGCGGGGGATTAAGGGGCGTAATAGATAAATATATCCGTTTTTAAACTACTTCACCTACCTGCTTGAAAATTGGTAGGTAAGTTTCTTTCCTGGATTAAATATCCGCTACAAAATGGGTTTTGGGAAAATTGACTCCAAGGGGTGTTGCGGGGCGGGGGGTTTAAGGGGCGTTATAAATTCCTATTTTTAAGTTATTAGACGTACAGTCTTGAAACTTAGTAAGCAGATTCCTCTCATAGGGTAGATATACGCTAAAAATGGGTTTCGTGAAAATTGCCCCAAGTGGCGTTGAGGGGACTTAAGGGGCGTTATAGATAATTATTTCCATTTTTAAACTATTAGACGCACAGTCTTTATATTTGATAAAGAGATTTCTTTCATAGAGTAGAGATCAGCTATAAGAAGGTTTTGTGAAAACAGACCTCTAAGTGGCGTTGCAGGGGAATAAGTGGCGTAAGAGATAAATATTTTCGTTTTTAAACTATTTGACCTACCTGCTTGAAAATTGGTAGGAATGTTTCTTTCATGGAGTAAATATCGGCTACAAAACGGGTTTGGAGAAAATTGACCTCCAAGGGGTGTTGCGGGGGGTTAAGGGCAGATATAAATAATTATTTCTTTTTTTAAACTATTAGACTCACAGTCTTGAAATTTGGTTAGCAGATTCCTCTCATAGGATAGAAATACACTGCAAAATGTGTTTTGTGAAAATCGACCCCTAGGTGGTGTTGCGGGGGTTCAAGGGGCGTTATTGATAATTTTTTTGCATTTTTAATTAATTGGACGCACAGTCTTCAAATTTTGCTAAGCAGATCCCTTTCATAGAGTGCAATTCCCCTACAAAATGGGTTTTGTGAAAACAGACCCAGAAGTTGCGTTGCGGGGGCTCAAGTGGCGTTATAGACAATTATCCCCATTTTTAAACTGTCCGACGTACAGTCTTGATATTTGATAAGCATATTCCTTTCGTAAAGTAGAGAACCGCTATAAAATGGGTTTCGCGAATATCAACTGCTAAGTTTAATTTCGGGAGATTAAGAGGCGTAATCGATAAATATTTCCATTTTTAAACTACTTGATCATCCTGGTTGAAAATTGGTAGGCATGTTCCTTTCATGAAATAGAGTTCCTCTAACAAAGAGTAAAATGAAAATTGACCCAAAGATGTTTGCGAGGGGTCAAGAGGAGTTACAGAAAAAAATTCCTGTTTTTAATTGTTAGACCCATATACTTGAAATTTGTTAAGCATGTTTCTTTTGTTGAATAGGGATCCACTAAGAATAAATTTTAAGCAAATCAAGTTCTGGTTGGTTGCAGGGGGTTACTGGGACGTATTGACAAAAAAAATTACTTTTTTCGAGCTACAAGGACTATAATAATGAAATTTGGTTTGCATTTTTCTTTTGTTGAATTGAAATCCGCTAAGAGCGGTAATTTTGGAAAACGCTCTCAACGGGATTACGGGGATATTGATAGTAAAACTTTTGCTTTTTTCTGTTAGATTTAGACTTGAAATTTGGCTTGCATGTTCAATTTACGGAGTAGAGATCCACCGAAAATTGGTTTTGCGGGAATCCACTTGGTGTTTGAGTTACGAAAGAGCAAACATCATTCTATGCTTCAATTTTAGAGATTTTTAGAAAATACAAATTAGATGAGTTCTGCCCTTTTTTTTTATCAACAGGCGACAGTTACAGGTATAAGTATATTTTTCAATTCAATCGAATTCTTAATGCTAGGACTTAGATATCAGTAATTTATGCATATATATAAGCAGTAAAAATTTATAAAACATCATGAAATACCCAGCGAAGCGGGCGGGTAACAGCTAGTATATGATATTCTTGGTCAGTTGTGAATTAATTAGTATTTGGTCACGCACACACACAGCCATGTTATCTTGCTATCTTTGTTTATAAAAGTAACAAAGTGATCAAAGGAAAAAGGGTATTGCAACCAAATTATGTCATTTCACAGGAATTCAAATAACCTTAAATAAAAAAAAATCGCATTTCTTTATAATTACTTTTTTGAAGCATTAAATGTCTGAAGACCTATTTATCTACTTTTTGACAGTTTCAAAATATAATACACATATTTATACAAAGTCATATGAACCACAGGTAATTCTTGGTCTAGATGCAATAATTTATTCCTACCTTAATCGTCTCAAAGGAAAATATGCGCGATGGATGTGTTTAAAAACCGATCCATTTTGCATTTCCATTCATCCTCCTCTCTATGATTGGCGCGTGTGAGAAGATGCGGTTATTGGCCCTTTTTTCTGATGTGCTTCGACAGGAATAACTTATCCGTCATTGCATCAATTCCCATTTGAATGATACACATCCATATTAAATATCGCAACTAGATCACTTCTCTTGCCTTGTCACCCTAGCAGTGGTTATCGACTGCGACTGATCTATTTAAGTTTCAGGAACCCATTTGCGACACAATTGACTTTCAGATAAAAAATAATAATAAATTCAACACTGCATCAAAAGATGTGGATAAAGAACAAGTCAAAACAATAGAGTGATATAAATTTTATGACTCGAACCAATTTAATTCGTTGAACTGTAACACAGGTTGCTGTTGAAGATCTTGTATGAAAATAAAGCAAATGAAAAAAGATTTCATTTATTAAGTTGAGATTTCAAATAATAGTAAGAGATATAAATTTAAAGTTGAGTAGCTTAAGTAGCTAATTGAGATTTCTTTATGGAGCTAAAAGCATGATTGAGCAAAAGCGAAGTAAAGTAGAATAAAAGTAAGTTGGTTAAAAATATATTTGATCCAGGATAATTGCACATCACATAATGATATGATATATAACAATTTGCGACACTGCAACATTTGAATAACTTTATATATATATATATGTGTGTGTTTTATGCTTATGCCACCTGTCTGACGTAGTCAGATCGAGGCCCATGAAATTCATAATGGCAACGGGGTAGGCCACTAGGCATCATGGCAACGGGCTAGGCTAATGACGTCTGTCATTAGCCTAAGCTTTGAGCCCATGAAGGTGACAGCACGATTTTGTTCACGATAGATGGTGACACCGTCCGGACCCACAGATTTAATGAGCACGTTCTCCGTTTGCACTCGGCGAGTATTTGGTGGCATCGAATCCAGGCCTTCCGGTCTGGCGCTCAATATATATAGTCACATGTGATATCTATGGTAACTTTTGGATGCTTTTTTTATTTCTTTTTATTCGCATCGTACTTTAAAACAGCACAAGGGCTATTCGACATGCACCTTGTTTCTTTAAACTTTCGTCAAATGATGAAGATACCAGATCTGGTGCCTCACTCTCTAAACTTCCACGCCACGTCGATGGGAGGTCTTTGAGTCTCGATATATTTAGCGTGCAACAGCCACTCTACACGACGGATCCTCAGTGGCATAAGGGCTCGAACTCATGACATGCTGGTCACAAAATTTGTGACCATAATTGCTAGGCTACCGCAGACATTAATCTAAGCGTAGAGATGTAGGAGCAGATTTTCCGGCTTCTCAAGCTTTTAATATCTGTGACCCAAGTTTCAATCATAATTTTCATCGCCCGCATACAGTAATAATGTATTGAATGCAATAATTACTTTGATGCTAAAGTTAAAGCACGACCTTAATTATAAACCATACAAATTATATCCCAAGCATTAAATATTGTAGATATTACTTTTAAGGTATCCGAATACGTTGAAATGATCACCTTTAGTCAAAACACATATTTTGTGTTTTTTATTTAATTAATAGAGCTATCTTCTGGCCTTACAAAATATACTTTGTTTTGCATCTACGTTATCTAGAGGTCAAGTTACAATTAATTTTATAAAAGTAGAAAAACCGGAAGTATAGGTCTTAAATCTACCAGAAATGAGCATTTATAAAATGTTTGAAATCTATCATGGCGAGAGTCTGAGAACTTAAAATACTATAAATGTATTTCTGTGAAACTTTTGAAACTCTATTTTTATATATATATTATTTTCTAGAAAACGTACTCTAGTACTACGCATTCTTATTGTATGAGTATTTTTTTGTGTTATGGCCTGTTATTTAAATAATAGTCTCATAAAGAATGTCACATTTCTTTTTTTTTTTACTCGATCAGCTCTAAAATTTTTAAATTTTACTAAAAACATTAAAATTTTACTACTTTTTACAGACAAATATATCTAATTTGTTTTAGTAATACTTTTACCGAAATAAGTTTATTGCTTTTTTCTCTCATTGCTTTGAAGTTTTTCAAAAATATTGTCAACATTTCACGTATAATTGTGAATTTGTAAAATTTAGATAGTTTTTTAAAAATATTGTTAGTTAAATATTAATCATTTATTGGCAGTGATTCCTAAAAAAACAGTTATAATGTTTTAGTATGCTGTTTTTTTTGTTTTTGTTTTTTTTAAAGTACTCTGAAAATGTTTTCCTTAAGTAATATTTTTAAAAAGTCAGTTTTTTAAGTAAAAAAATAAGTGTTATGTTACCTTTCCTTTCTAATTTTTAAATTGAAACAGATTAAAAAATAATTTAATTAAATTTTTATTTCATCAGACATTTATTTAAATGTCGGCTAAATATAGAAAAAGAACTTAGAGTGTTAATTTTATTGTTTTAAACCTTCGCTCGAAAAACTTCGCTTTGCAAGAAAAGCCCATGAGAATCATTAGTAACTATTACACTTCTTAATTTAGTATTAATAAGCTAATTATCAAATACATTGTACAGTACTGATACATTTATAAGCATATTATATAAGTGTAAATGGGTATTTTATTTTTTATTTTGCCAGAATGTATTTGTTTTGTTTCCTCTCAGTAAATCGTAATTTTTTAATAGTCTTTTATTTTCTACTTTTCGATGTGCTCACGAACCTTGCGCAGTTTTATTACGCCCTCTTAGGAGGGCGCCCCACAGATTGAGAATCGTTGTCTTACGTAGATAATCCACTTTTTTCAATACCAGCATTTCCACCAAAGTTATTGCAGCCGAGTGGCCATGGACTCGAACTTGTAGCCGGCGGTGTCAATGGTTCGAGTCCTCTAAAGACCCATTGTGTAGAGCAGTGGTCTTCTAAATTTTGTGATTCATGGCTTAGAACTTTTTGGTATTTTCGAGGAACCCCATTCCACTCTCTCTCTTAGAAGAATATTCTTTAAAATAATACATGTTATACGATCAACATGCTATATGTACTTTATGTAAAGACAAAAAAGTATTATATTAAAATTTTTTTATGCAATATTGATATAATTTACTCATTAATAATATTAATTTATGGTCCAGGTGTCACCTATACAAACATAACAATTAATATGCTTGCATCTTTTTACACCAACTGTCGATGTCTAGGTCTATTGAAATGAACTGCTGTTGCATTTAATTAGCTTGTTGTAAATTTTGTTTTTGCTGCCACTAAGTTGAGAAAAACTTTTCAATTAAACTTGTTGTTCTGAATGAATTAAAATGTTTATGGCTACATGAGAAATTCTGTAAATTTTGCAGGAATTTGCAACCCAAAATTTTGGAGTTGTTCTTGCTTAGATTTAGATTTTAATGTCGAATCTTTTGATTTGTTGCTACATTGTCCTCTTTCTTTCATTAAGCATGTTTTTTTTTTATTTACCACAAATGAAATCTTAGTATAAGTCTAAAATCAATTGTTAAATTACAATTATAACTTCTTACTATTTCTATTCCGAAATGCAGTTAGTGTCAAAATGTAGTACTAAAGACCCCACGCTTTTACCACATTGACATTAATTTTCTCCTTAAGGTATCCGAATACTTGACTTTTTTTTAAAAATAGAGATATGGAGATTTGTTAGGGGTTTTTAGATTTGTTTAGGTACATTTTAAGAAAAATTACTGAAATTAAGAAAAGAAAAGGAAACTATTATTTCTAAAAAGGAGAATAAAATGGTAAAAATTTACAAAAAATAACATAAACGGGGCCCATTTAGGAAAATGGAGCAAAATTATCAAATTATTGTATTGACATCGGTCCTTGAGAAGTGTGCAAAATTTC
Source organism: Trichonephila clavata (assembly GCA_019973975.1). Classification (NCBI taxonomy): domain Eukaryota; kingdom Metazoa; phylum Arthropoda; class Arachnida; order Araneae; family Nephilidae; genus Trichonephila; species Trichonephila clavata. Next base: position 17,163 of record BMAO01000241.1, on the reverse strand, counting down.
GAATTAATCTGACTTGTTAAAGTGGGTAAAAATCGAGTTCATGACCCGTATGTAACGGTAAGCCGTTATATACGGGTAAAGCTAATAAAAGCGTGTTAAAAAAGGTGAGTTTTCCATAAAAAAAGTATTTAATTTGGCAAAACATTAAGTATAAAATTATTTTGGGGAACTCTATGTATCGGGGAATGCTATATACCCCTGTACCCTACACTATAATGTGAATATTCCTAAAAAGAATGATCACATTATAGTGTATAAGAAAAAGCTTTAATATTTTTTTATTATATTATAAAGGTAAAAAAGTACTACAAAATAGTTATGTATAAACAAGATATCAATCATTGGCATGGCCAAGTAATTTTAGCGCGTTTTTCACATGTTGTAATTTACAATAGGAAAACTATGGGAAAATTTAAATATGATTCGGCTCCTCTAGGGTACAAATGCGACTAAATGCCGAAAGCCCGAGATCAATTGGTTGCTTATTGGCTGAGAAAAAGGTACGACAAAATATAGAACGAAGATGAAATTTGCGTCCTAATAGCGCTTTTGTTCCACTACGTGAAAAACGCGCTAAAAACATTTTCAAAGAGAGTTTAAATGTGTGTGTGACTGGGAGAAACTTGTTGCTATACAAACTTCACACAGAACTTGAATCCATTTCGCTTATAAATTTATAATTATATTTACGATTTTTTATAGTGATAAGTGGAACCCAAAGTTCCATGGAACGCAATTTGATGAGCACTGGTGTAAAGGGACAGTTGCACGTTCAATCTGTCGTAGCTCAAAGTCCTCACGTGCCATGATGGCTAAGTTAGAAAAATGGGGGGCCAGCTCAAGTGTTATCCTCGTCACTTAAAAGAGATCCAAAATGATGAGGTCCGTCGCTCATAGCCCTAGTGTTGCATTCTTACTGCTATGTTAATAAACGTCACTCCCCACCAAAAACTGCCGCTACATTTCGACACGCTTCTATAGCATTTCTTCCTTGTTGGAATTCGTACAAAATAAAATGTCAAAATTTTTATCAGTAGCCGTGTTTACACGCGATTGCATCTTCACTTAATACGGATGGATTATCATGCAGACAGTGTTCTAGTAACATTGATACGAGCCATAAAATAAGAAAATACAAATCCACAAAATGATTTTAACTGAAGTCCGAATGTTACCATAAAACGTTTATGTAAATACATATTATTTGTTAATCTCGTTTGTGTCCCAGAAAATACAGCTTATAAAGATTTTCCACGAAGGAAAAAGGGACATACAGCAGCCCATGTAAAATGCTTTTGTTTGTTAAGTCCATGTGAGTTTGAACTTGAGTCGTTACAATTATAATGATGCAAACATTTATACGTATTAAAATCCTTTTAAATTACAGAGTGGGAGCAGCAATTCACAGTAAAACATTTTATTGGAATAGAAAAATTATGAATGACAAAATTTAATGTATCTGGAATATTTTTAAGTAATTCATGATAGTATATCTGTTTAGAATGTGACTTTTTTGGTTTTACAAAAAGCATTTAATTCATTAGAGAATTTATATTTTTTGGGATAAAAATGTTACTTTTCCAATAAATCAAGTTTTTGTCCCAAGTCAATTATACTTGGGGTACATAAAATTAGATTGAATTAAATCAATAGACAACTAATACTACATAAAGGGTTTTAAAAAGTTTAGATAAGAAACATTTTAAGTTGAATTTTCTCAAAATATGCACAGTTTATTTTAAGATAAGTATAATTAAAAGGATTTGGTGGTGTTTGGTTAATTCATCCGATTGAATATATAATTGATTGGATTATAACAAATAACTGCGATGTATATGACTGCATGTATCAATTTCTGTCAACATCTTCATAGAACAATAAATTTTACAGAGATCTATGGATGCCAGAAACTCGCAGGAGGAATGGCAAATCATTTTTGAAGCTAATGTGTTTGGATATTACTACCAAGTAGACTAAAATGGTTAGTAAATGTAGGCTTAAAGATGCAGTTTTGATGAAAGACATCGCCTCCTAGATCATCTATTTAAAGATTTTTTTTAATATATCTCTTATACTGTTTGCGTTCCTTTCGAATTGCTGGAAGCAAAACAATTTTAAGATTAGATTTCGATTTTTAAGAACAAAACACTAATCTGATTAAAATGCGCCTTACTGATGGGAGGCATGTAGGTAAAGCTTGATTTATATGTGATACGTTAGGCTACTTTCACATGTTGAATAAATACGTAGTAGGATTCGAAAGTTCCTGGAATGAGTCTATAACTTAAATATTATGAATTAAATTGCTAAAACATATCCTCCTTCGAAATAAGACCCTTGGGCTGCAACACACTTTTGCCATCGCTTGGAAAGATCATCGAAACATTTCTGGAATCCTTTTTTAGCTATATCTTTCGATTCAGCCTGCGATGCAATTTTAACTTTATCTGCAGATTGAAATCGGTAATTCTGCAAGTGTGAAGTGCTAGTTCAGGAAATTGGCTGAAGTCACGGGGAGTGAGATAAGGGGTGTAAGAAGGATGGGGCGAAATGGTTGTTTTAATTTTCGCAAGAAAGTCAGTGACGAGGAAGGATCGGTGCGTAGCAGAGTTGTCATGCAAAAGCGCCCACGACTGCTAAGCCCCTATTTTTGGTTTGTTTTTCCGGACCGACTCACGCAAACGACGCAGGATGTCTACACTAAGTTCTTTGTTCATAATACATCCTTCAGGGATAAATTCCAAATGGAAAATGCCCTGGATATCAAAAAGAACACCTCTATCATTACCTTCCCTTAAGAGTGATCTTGGTAGAATTTCTGCTTGTGTGAAGATTGTGGAGATTTTTTTACGTTGTCAATGCTCTTTTGGATTGAGAGTTGCATAAAAAATAACTTTTCTTGTTTCCTGTAACAATTCTGCCTAGTAGGGAAGAATCTTTGTCAACATGCGATGTTAAATAAATCTGCCACTATTTCCGTTCGAATTGTCATTTGGTCTTTGTTTAACATGCAGGGAACGATGTGTTGACACACCCTAGGCATATTATGATCCTTATTCAATATCCGTTGCCATGTGGCCGAGGCATGTTTGAAGCTTCTTTTTCGTACTGCGGTACAAACCTTTTTGATTTCAGCTGTGCTGGAGTCCAGAGCATTTGTTGTCTTCCACATTTTACAGTTAATATTTTACTTTAACAAGTTAACTGCGATTGACGAGTATATTCGTCAAGAAGGAGTTGCAGGATTTTGTGTAATGACGAGTAAATTTGTCAAGGAGTTGCAGGATTTTGTGGCATGACGAGTATACTCGTCATGCTTAAAAATAGTGATAATTGGCTATTTAAATTGTATTTTTTTGAGAAAAACTGAACATATTCCCAAATTTTAAGATGTTTAGAATACTTTAAGGTTATGCCAAAGTGAAAAAAATCAATAAAAATTATTAAAAATTTAGGATGAACTCATGCGTTTCGTATGCACCGGTTGAAACAACGAATAAATTCGCACAACGAATTTATTTACATGTAATAATAATGTATTTTAGATGTTAACATAAAAGGGGCATAGGCAAAAGTCGGAAAGTTGATTTATAATAGGGTTCTTTCAGGTATGGGGACAAATGCGTGACACCGGCCATGGATAACTGCTGGCTTGAAGTTACCTAAATATGGAGTGTTGTAAATGCCAATTGTTTTATGTTAAAACCATGTGCTGACATTAGAGGGATGGACCCATTTCTCGTACTATCTAAAGAACAGTTATTTAATTGAGGTGGAAAAAGCAAGGAGAGAGGCTTTCTGGAAAGCACCTACTCCAGAGCTTTCTAAGTGTCAAAACAGGTAGAAAATATTTTTTCAGCAAGGAAGGAAATCGGTGTTTGCTTAGGTCTCTCATTTCGGGAACTTTGTCAGTCTCTAAAATTCATAGATTTGCATAAAAACTTACGATCGGAAGGACCGTCGGCCTCGGGAACCTACGACCAAAGCCCCGTACACAGATCTCCAATTCAATAGGTATTAGTAATAAAATTGGCAATTCTATAAATTTTTATAAGTTGAGATTTAAAAATTTACGTGAACCACAAAGTATCACACGGGGGCTTACAAAGGTAAGCATGAAGCACACATAACAAAGGAAAGAAGGAATTTAAAGTCATGCACGATTACAATACAAACATCCATGTCTTCTCCGGGAGTTGAACCCAGGCTCTACGGCACCTCAGTCAGCGTCACTAACTACTATACCGGATGGGCGACTGGTTTTTATGAAATTAACTCCTTTCTGGTTCAATATTTTAAAAGTGTGATTTACCCTGTGATTGACGAATATACACGTTATCGTTCGATTTCTGTAACGCACATAAGTGCGCGCTCTCAAACTGGAGCGCGACAGTTAACTAAATATATATATATATATATATATATATATATAGGTGTGTATTTGTTTCTAAGTGTCCGATAAATTTTGTTAGACTTTAATGGGACGTGGTAGCAAAATGGTTATAGTTAGAGCATTGCCAAGTAATTGAGTGTGCATTAAGGTCACACTGCAAAACAATATGAGTACAAATTGCTACAGATTTCGTAATTTTACAGCGTTGTCGAGTCCTGATGCCCGTAAAGAGCAACCATAAGTAAAGGTTGATACGCGTTAAATATTATCTGTGGAGGCTCAAAGTTGGCTAGGTGTGGTAGTTTAGAGAGTGGGGTGCTGTCTGTTCTCACCTTACTTCTCACTACAAGTTCAAAGTTACGAAATTTGTCACCATTTATCTTCTTGCAGTTTCAAAGTTAGTAAAAGAAAATAAATAAATAAAATTAGTGGCTTTAACACATTGCATTCCGAAGCATACTTTTATGCTTTTGTAGTCTGTCGCTAAAAGTACATATTTAGTATTAGTACGAATGAACGACCGCTACATGTTTTCACGACGAAATGTAGCCACATGTCATTTGTTAAGAGTAAAGGTCAAAAATTAGTTTCACTTAAAAGTAAAATAAAAATTCAGAACTTATCTTTCAGTTAAAATATTTTTTTCTGTGAGTATTAATGCCGGCTTCACTTGTTGCTAAAGAAAAAAATCAAAACACTTTTTCAAATAGAAAATTATGCGTCATGATTCATACATTTCAAAATGACATATTTTATTATTCTACTAATTATTTTTAGCTGGATCAATCCAGTATTTCTGTAATAAGTTTTATCTTTTTCATTGCTATCCTAAACGGCTTGTTTTAATTTAACATTATAAAATACAAATAAGAATGCCACAAATTATAAAATTCAGTACGAAAATCCGTATACGTGATGACACGTATGGATAATAACCAATAATAAGTAAACCGTATTGAGAATTTTTATTTAACTGTGAAGTGGAAATATATTTTCTAAGTAAAATGCATTCTCAGTTTTTCTCGATAAGTGAATAAATCCTTAATATATATTCACACATTTATTTCTCTTTCCATTTAAAGATTTTAACTCACAAATTTCTTAAGCTAAAACTTATTTTTCGCTTTAGACACACAATGAAATATAGTCAATGTAGCTGTAAGACTATTTCATCTTCATCTACTATAAAAACGTAAAATTCTTACTTTGAAATATATATATATAAGAATTTTCGCGCAATTTTTGGATAGATCAAAATAAGATATTCAAATAATTGAAGAACACGCAGAAAATTTAACCCTTAAACGGTATAATTTTTCGTTTTGAATTTTAAAAAAATCTTTTGAAGGAATGTAGTCATAGTTTACGTAAAAATAAATTTTAAAAATATCCATTTAGTAATATTGAGTATTTATTTCGAAAAAAGTGGTAAGTAGATTTTTGGCAACATACTGTATTTCCCCAAAATCTGACATATATACAGTAAATTTTTCAAATACAACTTCAAACATTGAATAGTTTACTTGACAACAAATGTAGAGAATTTTTTTTCAGTTGGATAAATTACTTCTTTATAGAGGAAACTCGAAAATGGAAAATAACTTTCCTAGTAAGACACTGAACTTTATCACCTACTACATTCAAACGTCAAAAAAGTGTAACTTGCATGCCAAAAGTTATGTCAATTTTTTTCTTTCACACAGGATTTATTGTCTACGATTATCAATATGCATTCGGAAACACTCTCGAGTTTTTGAATAAAATTAGGATGGACCACACACACACACACACACACACACACACACACACACACACACACACAGAATGTATTCATTTGGCAACAATATGCATTTAAGGGTTAAAATACGGAATTATGTACATTTTTTATCACACACATTCATGAACTAAAAATTTTAATTTGACTCTATAAAAAACACTATATAAAACCTATAAATATATTTTCTCTTTTAAAAGCTTATTTTCTTCATCTAGTGATGTGTTTAACTCGCTCCATTGCTCACTTGATGCTCCATTGCTTTGCGGTTAATGGTCGTCACACTGTTGCCAAAACAAGATAAGTAATTTTGGACTCGAAATGAGGATGAATGGTCTGATAAACCCCCGCCCACAAATATGTTAATTGAATTTGATGCATTAATCAAAACCCATTAACGTTTCCGTTAGTCTTTTTTTTTGTATGAAATCTATTAAGCCGCATTTTTTTCATGTTATAATTGTAATTAAAATCATTAAGTTATTTTGCATTTTATTTTAATGATATTCTGTCTGCTAGAGTTATTTATCCTTAATGTTCGTTAATAAACTTTTGAATAAAAAATGTGAATTAAAAATGTCAAACTTGAAAACATCATTTCAGTTTCAGGAATTGTAATACATTGAAGTATATTTTAAGGGGGAAAACTTTTCTTTTTCTTTTTTTTATTTAAACATTGTTAATATTACGTGATCTCTAATTTTCCAAAAAGATTGACTTTTCCAAAAAAAAAAAAAAATCTGTCAGATAACATACATTTTTAAAAAAAATATCTTATTGAATTACATAAACTAAATGTTATATCTTTATACCTAAAAATATCGCCCATCCGGTATAGTGGTTAGCGACGCTGACTGCTGTGCCGTGGGGCCTGGGTTCCTGGGAAGAAGGCAAGGATGTTTGTAAATGTATAGTGCCTTCGCGGCATGGAGGTACTCTAAATAGCCGTCGAGCCGCAAGTCCTCTCGTGCGATTGGTGGAAGGGGAAGAAAGAAGGGAGGCCCCTGACCACTCCCAGGGTGCTCTCCCTCAAAATTGGGATTTAGCCGAGCCAAATCGTACTGTCACCTGCATGGTGCTCAAAGTTACGGTTAACGACAGGCGTACAATCTTGTCCTATGCCAGGATGAATTTCGTGGGCCTCGATCTGACTACGTCAGACTGGTGGCATTAGTAACAACAACAACAACAATAGTTATATCTCTGATGTGATAAAAAATTTTCTATCATCAGATCTTTCTGGATCAATTATTACTTTATAAATTTTTTATTACAGATTCACAAATCACGTGTATAACTATCATATACAAAAATGCATATTAAAACCTTCATAAACACATAAATCGCATTACGGATAATTTCCACAAAACACAATTCAAGACTTCCTCGGTATTTGGGGCTTAGAGAATTAATAAAATACGATATATTAAACACTATAATTTTATAACTTATACAGCCTGTAATACCAAAAACTTTAGTGACAGTAATAATTCGTATTTCAATATTAGTTTGGTTACTCATTCAATAACATAATTTCATTAAAAATTACGGGAATTACATATCACATGTAATGAGAAAACACACAGCACGGTTTTCACTTATCTTATACAGAATATTTAAAATTTTGGTGGGTATAATGCTACCAAGGGTATCAGTCCTTAAAATAACCAAAATTTCAAAACCTACTTATAACTGCGCCACAAACTTAGTTTTACTTTTCGTTATAAAAAATAATTTTTTCTTTCTTTTTTTACAAGCATTCAATTTCAGATTTCTTCATAAATGTATTTCTTTTTTTACCAATTGGAATCTCGTATTTTTAAATAACTATGAATAAATATAGAATGGGGTATTTATTATCCCATTAACTAAAACTAAATAACATATTTATTGACTAAATAACATATTTATTGACCACTCCTTAAAAAAATAATGGAAATAATTATAATTACTTTATCACTCAACTTTTCTTTAAAATGTTTCATTTTTATTGATTTTCATTTAGGCATTATTACAAATATTAAAAAAGAACAAACGTACCATATTTTGAAAAACACCCTTTTCTCATGTAATAGACAAAATTTTAGAAGAGGTATAAAAAAAAAGAATAAATATTTTTCTTGTAAAGGAGATATAAATATTTTCCATCTCAATATACTTGTTATTGTTGTATGTAGCTTGTCTTATTACTTGTATTTCTTACGAAATAATATGCAAGCATTTTTAAATCAGTTTTCATCCACATAAATTTTAGTTTACTGTCTTGTATCTTCGTTTAAATACTTTACTTTTAAGAGGAAATTCTTTAAATTGGTTTTGTTTTAAATGAAAAAAAAAAAGAAAAGCTAAGCAATATTTTTCTTGAAAATGTACTTGGATATAGAGTGCTCTTTTTATTTATTATAGAGGGAGGTGTTATAACATACATTTTAAACTTGTTTATTTATTTATATGTATACATATTTTTTAAGTAATAAATTATTAACTAAATATTTCTTAAAGCTGCTTTCAAATTTTACTTCCCTCTGGAATTTTTCACACAAAAGCATTTTTGTGTTTTAAACTTATTTTGGTATTTTGTGGTTGATTGCTTTTGTAAAGTGTTGAATAATAATACTTTAATTTGTGTTTGATTTTCAAAATCTGACCTAGATTCCACAAATCAGTTCCTTTTCGTAGTTTATTTTTGCTGCCAAATCAAGTATTGATGCAATTTCGTTATAAAAACGAAAGAATTTTAAAAAATTGACACAAAACCATTTCAATAAATAAACCGTGAACCTAGATTTTGTTTTATAATATTTATTGATAGAGGTATTTTTACTCCTCTTTTACAAAAAAAATTAAGGCACTATATTTTTGATTTTTTTTTTTACTTTGTATTTTTTTTCAAATTTGAATAGTTTTTCTTTGGGGAAGAAAAGTATGCGTAAAATATCGGAATTACCTTTAGAATATCATTTGTAATGTTTTTCATGATTCTTGCAATATCGTTTAGCTGTTTTTATATAATATATCGTTTATATATGTGTTGTCCCGTGGTGATATTTCATAGATCGTTTGATAATTTTTAAAATTTTTTAATATTTTTATAATATCGTTAATAAGTTTATAATATCGTAATAAGTGTACTTCTCTCTCTATTGTGGCAATTTTTCAGAGATAAAAAGATGACAAATTTTACAACTGGCCATATAGTGGATAATATTCTATAACGTAGTTTTCCAAAATTCAATCAATATATTTCATTTATATTTCCCCATAGAATATATTAAATAGATTAGATGAATAAGATCTGCAGTCAAAATCCTCCAGAGTTTCTGTTATTTGATGGTAAAAATAAATTACAAATTTCTGTATAGTTTTATAAAAAGCAATATAGAGTTTTTTTTTTATAAATGAAGGCTTACATCGATGAGAAAAAACAAAGATGAATTTTATATCAACAAAAACATTTCGAATAAAGTACAAAATCATTTCTTTTAAAAATGTACCCAATCAATATTTTTAGTTATGTCTTTCTTCCAAAAGTAATAATTAGATTGAATTAATGGAATTATTTTAGCAATGAGTAAAGGAAGTAAAAGTTTTAAAGCATATTTAGAGTAGCAATATGAATGCATTACTGAAGATTTCTAGTAATCTTTTGCGCGTAATATTTCATTTGTACAGAGTAAGAAAAATAAAGCAAAATGACTATTTTATTAAGTGGAAATCGATGGCGAGATGGAAGCTATTGCAGTAGCGGTCAAGCAACTATCACTAAAAAGTCAACATGGCCGTTATCTTTTCCAACTCTAAATTGGCATAAAAACCTTTATTTCAAAATTACCTCTGTTATTCACAAAGAATTTTAAAATGCAGATCATTCTTTGAAAGATTTTTCTTACAAAATGTCTTTTCAGTGGGTAATGGCTTATTGTGACATTGCTGAGAATGTCATCATGCTGACTGTCTTGCCAAGAAAGAAACCCTTGTGATCCAAAGACCCACAAGAATTTCACTTAATTCCTTATAGCTTTTTACCAATATGTCTTGTAAGTATAATTTTAAAATGGAAGCTGCGGAGATGTTGGAGGACAAGAACTGGGCATTCTTAAACGAGAACCCCTCCTGGGTTCCTGAGGCTCCTAGAAAAGCTACTGTAGCTCGTTTTAGACTTATGACTGTATGAGATCCCATCTCTTCCCAACTGGTATCGCTGACTCACTTGACTATACTCTCTGTGACTCTGGTCAATCTATGACCGTTGAACATTAGGACGTGTGCCCTGTACCAAAAGTTTTAGTTGCACTGTCGAAAAATATTGGACAGCACGTGTACTAATGGCATTTGTAAAATTAAAATAAATGAATCGAAAATTACATATTTTACATAAAATATCAAGTATTTAAGCCAGGAATAGTGATGATTGAGTATTTGACCATTCAAAAAGTTGAAGTCAAATCAAACAAGAACAGAGTAAATTGATATACAAATGGGATGTTACTGTTGTTACATATGCCACCTGTCTGACGTAGTCAGATCGAGGCCCACGAAATTCATCATGGCAACGGGCTAGAGAAACGCCTGTCGTTACCCGAAGCTTTGAGCCCATGAAGGTGACAGTACGATTTTGCTCACGATAGTTGGCGACACCATTCGGACCCACTGATTTAACGAGCACGTACTCCGTGTGCACTTGGCGGATATTTGGTGGCATCGGGCATCGAATCCAGGCCTTCCGGTCTGGCGTCCGATGCTCTAACCACTAAGCTACTCATAGCCCCAACAAACAGATATTAATATCTTCTTTGGGGGTATTTGTTATTAAAAAAAGTCTACAAAAAAAAAGCACGATGTTCCAAGTTTTCATGGTGTTGAAGTCCTAAGAGGGGAGCTCAGGTGCCTACTTCGTCACTTGACCTTGGTTTAAAATTGCAAGATCCTTCTCCGAAAGCTTTCGTGTAGCTTCCGAGTCTGACGTTAATAAACAAGCAATCAATCACCCTTCAATAAAAAACCGTAATATTCTTTTCAAGAGCATTCAATATATTTACATTCACGCGCGCGGTTGTGTTTTTCCTCTTGTTTACTTCTGAAGAACCGGATCCTCAAGCATATATACACTTATTATTTCATCATATCTGGAGGGATTTGTTTAAAAAGATAAAGTTTGATGAAATTATAGATGCTATTTATAGCTTCGAAAAAATGTTTTAAAAAATGAGATTGATATCATTTTGATTGTGTATGAAACGCTAGATTTGAAATTAAATATAGCATTCTTTTTATCTTGAATTGTAAGTAATATCTCAGAAAGATATTATTATGATCAGAATGACATACATTTGATAATTAAAAAAAAGTGGCGTGTGCGCTTATGCCCACACGATAGAAGTGAAAACTTCTGATTTATTTTGGGCAAGAGAATCCAATTGTTATGATGTACTAAATTTTCTTTCTCGAAATTTTCGTATGCGGCTGTTCTCTTTTTCGTGCCCATTCATCGGTGGATATTCTTTATTCCCTCCATTTTTTGTAAAGGATAATGTTTAAATAATTATGCATTCTTATTTATTTGTATATGAGTATATACAATTTAAATGACAATTAGTCTTTTTCTTAAAAATATTTATGTGTAAATTACTTATGTAGCTTTATATTTATATATAATATACATATGTTTATATGGTATTTATATACGTACCATCGCAACAATGCCAACGTTCAAGATAACTCGCCAAGTTGGCAATCTTGATTTCCCAATGTGTCGTACGCACTGAATTGGCAACCATGTGCTTCCTTTCATATAATGCCTCCAATACCGTTTCGATAATACGTAAGTACCTTTTATATAGCTTATACAAAGCCGTATGCTATGCAAGGCCAGGAAAACTTATGCCCTGAGAGCCGTTTACTTTTCTTAAAATTCTTTAAGCAAACAAAATTAGAGGGCTCGTACTTTTTCACAATTGTGATGCTTTTATTTTCTTGTGAGCTTTTAATTACCATTACTAATATAAACCATAATATTGAAAACTTTCTCTCCAATTAACTTAATTAAAACTTCGGATTTTAATTGTTTCGGTACGTTTTTGTGCTTAAATATGCTTTTTCAACAGAATCAAAAAATAGATACCATGTTTCGCTCCTTATCTTCGATCTCCTACATAAGAGAAATCTTTTTTCCCTTAGTACTATTGCTTGCGTTTATCTTTATTCGTTCACTCACTGGAGTTGAGGGGAAGTGGGCAAAATAACAGTAATGTTGAAACACGAGGAAAATAAAACTTCACAAAAAAAAGTGTACATGAAATTTTTACTTAAAAGAAAACAAACAAAAACATTCACCTTTAAAGTTATAAATCAAAACTAAGCGAGCTTCGCGACACGAGCACGATTGCTGACTGGAGCCGAATAAAACCGATTGAGCGTAACAAAGCCGAGCCCCTTGATGCTTAAATTAGATTTACTCTTAAACAAAGCGCGCCTAGAGAAGTTATCAATAGAATACGTCAGTAAAGAAGCATTTCTGTTATGGAATGAATGCAGACGTTTTTACTTGTATACACAAATGTTTTAGTCAATATGTAAATTAAGGAAAGAAATGAGAAAATACAACACTTCGAAAAAAGTTATTTCTTAACTGAGCGAAAACACTAGCGATTATATTTTTCTCTAACCGGCTAGGTAGCGTAGTTGGTTTGTCACTGGCCTTTTTACACCCAAGGTTTTGGTTTAGACCACGGCCGAAATGGGTGGATTTTCATGATGCAGAAAATCGGCAGCGTCCATGAAGTATGATTATACGGCATGTAAAAAATCCCTTTAGTGTCCGTTTTGCTTGGATGTTCTCGGCAAAATTAAGTGGCCGCAGTAGCCAAGTGGTCAAGGTATCGGATCATGGCTAGCGTGTTATGAGTTCGAGCCCAGTACCACTGAAGACCCACCGTGTAGGGGCGCGATGTACGTAAAATCTGCCAAGAGCTCAAATGTCCTCCCGTTGATGTGGTGCGGTAGTTAGGAGAGGGGGATGACAGCTCAGGTGTCACCCCTCGTCACTTTACCATGGTTTCACAATTACGAGGTCCGTCGCAAAAGCCCTCGTGTAGCTTAACAGTGCGACGTTAATATTCACTCAATCACTCACTCGGCAAGCTCAGGTGCTACCCCTGGGCAGGAAAAACAGGGCGTCAAAAATGACTTGCTGCAATTGGTATCGCCTATACGGACCGAGCCGCACTAAAAAAAAGTAATACCAGCTCCGGGGAATGTACTAGGTCTGCAAAGGTAGAAATACCAAATCCGCAGCCCCATTAGAGAGAAAAAAAAACTTTTCTTTCATTCTTTGGTTATCAAAAATTTAAAAGCACTCTTTTAGTACTATTTCTCTCCAGTTTAAGAATTAAACGGAAGCCAAATAATCTCCAGTATAAATCTTAAAAAAATAATTAAGCATAGACTGAAAAAAATTCAATAATAATAATAATAATTCATCTATCCCATGCTAGGTCGTGGCCGCGATAGTCAAGTGGTCTAGGCATCGGATCGTGGCTAGCGTGTCATGAGTACGATCCCAGTACCACAAAAGACCCGCCCGTATGGGGGCGCGATGCACGTTAAATCTGTCGTTGGTGTGATGTAGTAGTTAGGAGAGGGATGCTAGCTCAGGTGTCGTCCGCGTCACTTGACCATGGTTCAAAAATTACGCGGACCGTCCCAAAAGTTCTCGTGTTGCTAATCAGTGCGACGTTAATATTCACTCACTCACAAGCGAGATCAGGTGGCAGGCAACTAGCAATCCGCTAGCCATATATGTGACCCACCAAGACAGATAGAAAACCAAATATAGAGAAATTCTTGAATATATTTCTCAAAAATTGGGTCTATATATGTTTGAGAGCAAGATTCTAAAATTAAATGAGCTTGCAGCTATAGATAGGCAATTAACACAATAAACAAATTGTGTGTGTGTGAATAAAACTACCACTATTTTATCTAACATTTGTTGATTATTATACGGTACAATCCTGGCATGCAATCCTTTTTAAAAGATTCGGTATTCTCCCCACTCCCAAGCCAAAAACAATTGTCCTCCTTTGTATAAGTAAATAATAAACTCTTGGGAAAAAAATCCACAAAATGGAGGGCTTTCTGTAACTTAAAAAAACCAGGCAAAGTGTACCTAATCTACCTAAAATGAAGACTAATATCAATGCTATATTTAAAACAAATCATAATCGAAACAACAGTAGATAAAAATAGTAAAAAAAAAAAAACAAGAATTTTTTTCTCTGAGGCACGCATGTTGAAGTCACTTGTGACCAATCACGAGGAAGGAAATGCAAAAGGCTGGAGGATCGTGACACCCAAGTGCAGAGGAGACATCCGTTCATTACGTATGTTAATGAGGGCCATAATGAGCGTGACCTTCTCGATCGCCTGAGAAGAGGAGTGAGATCCGCTTGTCAAAAATGGACGCCGTAAACATTCAATCCTTTCTCTGTACTTTTCATAAACATTGCACATGACATGTGATTTAGATTTATGCACTCGTCATCTTGATATGACGCGATACTTACTCACTTGAAAAAAAAAAGGTTCAAAAGCATCAATTGTTTTATTAAATGTAAAGGTGCATTTCAATTTTTTTCGATAGCTTTGTAATTTTTCCCAAAATATACCGATATGTATATTCAAGCGCAAAAATCAAACAAATTTTCCACAACGTATTTCAAAAACTGCTGAAATTTTCTACAATGCGATGGCATGGGAAGTAGGGCTCCGTTGAAAAAAATTATGATGGTAGGGGTATTTATGGCACTTTACGATGCAAAAATGTGTTACAAAAAAAATAACACGTCCAAAATAATGGTAAAACGTTATTTTCACTCCATTCACTTCCTTGGCGAAGAATTCTTCCACATTTGAAAGAACCGCCTTTCTCAGAGATTCTCCGTATATTCTCTGCACAACATTTCTTACCGCCATATGTTGCACGTCGCAAGGAATATTCCGCACCACGGTTCGGCAAGCTTTTAGCTGTGGCGTAACAAACCAATCCTCCAATATGATTCAGCGTACCCCCACAGTAAGACATTTTTGAAACAGTTCGATTCCCGCGATAATACATGAAGAGTTAGAGGTCAATAATATAGATTTGCAGAGAGAGAGAGAGATTTATTATATTTTAATTTTGCATCATTTAAAGATATATTTTAACAGAAAAATAAACAGCATAAAATGTAGCCATTTCTTCAACAAAAATAAAAAAAAATTAAAATTGTACACATATTATATATTTTTAATATATTTATTAAAATAAGAAATAAACAAGATAAAATATAAATATTTCACTTCATTGCAGTTTAAAAATTACAGATAAAAATATTTAATGCGAACACAGTGCTTCCACCGCTCTACTTTCATAACGCAAAATCAGAGGTCAAATGTGTGACATTCAATTTGACATGATTCTGAGCATTTATAGTTGTTAATCAATTCTTTTTCATATGAGAAAATATCTATTCCTTAAATGCAGGGACGTCTTACGGCATGACCCAACTGGGCTCGGGCTACTATGGGGGCCTCATCTAGTTCTCGATTTAGCCTTAATAAGATCACGATTCGAATAATTTGAATGGTATGGTCAAATTGTTTTTTCCGGTTGTATTATCGGAAAAATTGGGAATTTTGGACGATATGTCAACCGGCTACATGTGATGGCCATGTGTAGGCTTAGGCCTACCACCATACACCATTGTTTCTCATTCAGTCAAAAGGTGGCAGTCGGTCGAACCAGTTTGTGTGATTGTAAGTCACGTACATTCATTGGCTTAGGATTATTGGTTGTACGAGTATTTTAACGGAGTTGTACAGCGGTGAAGCTGGTTTGATTGTAAGCTATGTACATTTATTTGCTTAGGAAATTTGGCAACATATAATATGTACTGTCTACTTTTCAGGGCCATAGGGGGGGCATATATTTGTGTAGGCCCTGGGCTCCTACTTTTGCGTAGAAGCCCAGGGCCTCAATAATTCTTAAGATCTCTCTGCTTAAATGTGTAGAAGCAAAAGCCGAAAGCTGATTACATGCAATTTTCTCTCTTCAAACAATAAAAATCTCTAGTGATGAATATTCAATATTTTATAAAATAGCTGCAAATTTATCTTTAATCTTGCAGATTTTTTCGTAATTGCGTAAATGTCCATACAAATGAAGATATTTGTGGGTCCATTACAAATTTATCAACTTCTATCCACTTAAAAATTGACCAATTTTTAGAGTAGTGCAGAGTGCTGCTGAGAATTGTACCTCGTACCATAGGTTGCCACAATCCCTGTTTCACACTGTGATATGAGCACCAACAATAATTCCCCTTGATCCTTTGACGATTGTACTTGTAACATCTGTACTACCACCTCTTTTGACACAGATTTACGTCTTCTGCTTGGCTGAATTGTTAGTGACTGTTTCTTCGAACTTCTTGATCATTCTTTTCACAGCCTTAAGCGATAAAACCTCCATACGTAGCTTCCGTTCGTTCACGAGAAGCTGTGGATGGTGTTTCTATTTTATATATAATATATAGCTGTACTAATAATGAGCGTTCTAGTAAGGAGAATTACATATTCGCTTGAGCTGTCCTTACTCCCCAACTGAGAATACTATTCTTTGAAGCTATGTGCAAGTGTTTACAACCCTAATTATTGACGCTGTTGTCGAATATGAAAGCATAAATTTGGATTTTGCTTCCATACATGTTGATGCTGATTCACGGTTTGGCAAGCTACAATAACGCCATAATGTACCTTTATGGGCGATTTTTTAAACTCATTTTCCCTCTACGGAATCTTAGTTTCCATAGATTATTATTCTCCATACAAAGTTGGGTGTCATTGTGGCTATTGGATTGAGAAAAAATTGTTTAAAAAAATTCTCCCTGTATTTTGGATAATATTACACTTAGTGACTTGGTTCAAGAGAAACATTTTTTTCGTGTCTTTTGTCAAA
>BMAO01000240.1:0-16946 GCA_019973975.1 Trichonephila clavata | reverse complement strand
TCAGGTAAATGAGACGCCCAATTCATTCGCCAAATGTTCCGACCAAAAAGATATTTGTCTACAAACATTCTTCGATGTAGTTGAACATTACCGTCTAACAGAATAGTAATATAGAGTCTCATATGTCAATCAAGGATTTTGTCTTAATATCCTTGATCATTCACAGTGTCTTCACTGAACAAATTCACAAGTAAGTCTTTATGAACCCCTAATGAGATTTCGACCCACACCGTTATTCCACTTTCGCTGTATGAATGCCATTCAGCAATGTTGGATTTATGGTGACAGCTTCCTTTCTTTTTCCAGATAAGAGAACATGATAAAAAATCCCTTTCTAAAATTAACCTAGACTTCTTTCTAAAAGTATAAGCTCCCAATCATCCCTTATCCAATCGACAATCTTATCAAATACCAATTTAATCAGATCCTTCTTTATATTTGATTTAATGTGGAACATCTAATTGGTTTCTTTGCATACAAACCTTCATCGCAAAGACCTCTTCTGATCGTAGTAGTTGAAATTATTTTTCTTTTTTGCCGAAAAATTAGCTGCAATTATTTGTGATACAGTAATATTTCTACTAATTCATCCAGAAACAAATAGCAAATGATCTATAAGAGAATTATACAGCATCGGAGATTTGAAATAGACCTTCATGGAATTGAATTTTGAGATTAGAACAGATTCCAAAGTCGTCGGACTACACTATCATTCTTAGAACCAAACTACCATCCAATAGCTCCTATCTTAAAGAATCAAGTAAATGTATTTACTTCACAGTTAAGAATATTTTTAAACTAAAAGTTTAAGATTAACAAGCAAACTTTTAAGAATCTTGAAATTTCAAAATTTTAATTTTAAGAAATTTTTATATACTTCCATTAAATAATTTTCCCTTAGAGGCTCAGAATAGCAAATACAAAAGTTAAATTTTCAATTATAGTATGATGTTATTACCTATCATAAAAACTCATTTTACTAAATTTATCTAGGATTTTTTAGAAGCATGATCTCAAATACGTGTTGAGCCTCAACTGTTGGAGTTCGCGTAGTTTGTTTTGAATTAATATCACACTAGAAATACAAAACAATTTTTTTGGGGAAGAGTAAATACTAAATATATATCTGAATTCGTACCTCAAAGTTCCTCACTAGAACATATAACGATTTGGAGTCTTGTGGAATAGTGGTATATCCTACAACGCATCCGATACATCATTCTACAAAATAGTATTATGCAGAAATGTAGACTTGAGTCTGTTATTTTTAATAGATGTCAGGGATATATTCCTACATAGCAGGCTTCCGAAGCAGATGTAATCAGATTTAATTCATATAACCTCTCTTTACTAAAGATGTTTGATGCATCAAAATCTCACTACCTCGCATACTTTATTTTCAAAGCTTTAATTTGATCAAGAACTGCCAAATATTTTAAGTTAACTACAACAATAATTATTTAAGACGTTTCGTTGTCATAATAATCAGCCCATAAAGATAAACTTGACCAAAGATTCATTCGATAAGGCTTTAACTTTAATGTGTAATGTTTACGCTACCATAAGTTATTTATAAAATGTTTTAACTTTTGGTACAATGCATAAGCCAAAAATAGTTTCTTTCTAACTTTTCGGAAATCTATATTAATTAAAAAAAGAATGAAAAGAAAAAAATGAAAGACTTAACATGAATAAATTGCTTAGGGAATGATAATGAAAATTAATTGTTTATTCAAAAAATTACTTCAAATGTCGAAAAAACGTTAGACCCTTACTACAGTAAGCAAAATCAAGATGATTTATTGTCTTTGATCAAAAAGTATTCATATATTTAATGATTATTTGAAAATAAAATATAAAAAAGATGTTTTTTTTCTGCTTTGTAATGGGTTTGAAACAGGAATTGGTCTATTCTCCTAGAATGCATTCAACTGGATATATAGACAATCATGTTTCCTATTTTTCAGCTATAAATAAATTACAATACATATGGATTCAGAGTCAAAGATTCGAAATGAGATGTCTGCAACTGATAATGGAATTAAACGAATGCACGAGCCATGGCTGCAATTAAAGCGATAGCAATGGGACTTGATTCCAATAAATGCAATTGTCATATATAGATAAGGCATATTTTACGGTCTGATGATAAAACTTAAGTTAATTAGAGTTTAGCTAATTTATTTTACTGTAAGAAACTCCCAATTAAATACACATATGAGCATTTATATACATGACCACTGACCAGCTTCAATTCTCTATTTTTTACAATTAATGTTTTGTAACAAATGATGGATTTTTTAACGTAATTTTGAGGAATTTTCATTAATTGTCATTATAATATGCAATGTAGCTACCAAAATAAAGTTGTTTTTTTTACATTCTCAATCTTTTTAGTTTAGTAATCTTTTATATTTTAATTACATTTTGTTTTGAAACATATTGTTATAAGTTATTGACTATATTGTAAACTGTAAAAAATAAAATAGTATATGGCTTGCTTTAAAAATTAAGCTTTCAAGCCTGCTGTTATTTTATCAAATAAATTGCTACCATAACTGCGCACCATTTTATATTACTTTTACAAATATGAAATTGTTTATACTTTGCGAAATACCTCATCTATCTAACTTGCATTGGATTTTCAGGAAACTGTACCTAAATAGTTACAGTTATGGATTATTTATAAAAAAATATGAAATTACTTAAATTTTTTAGCAATAAATTGAAGATTTATGTATTGCTGTATCTTTTTAGAATTTTTAAAAGTGTGGAACATAATTCTTTATTTGTATCTTAAAATATTTAAAAATATGGAAACATAAATAAAAGTTTTGTAAGTAGATTTTACTTTGTAGATACATCGTAAAGTTATAATGCAAACAAAAAAACGGGGTTATTTCCAATTCTAGAAATGCGCTAATAAAGACCAAATTACCTTTAATATACTTGTTTTAAAGAAAGTAATTTCTTTGTTAAGAAAGCATAAAAGAACAATTTACAAAAACCAGTTTCACTGTTTGCAGTAAACTCTTATTATTTTCATTATTTTTATTCAATTTTAGGAATCGTAACAAACCTTATATTTTCGTCACAGTATTATTACATCATGGTTTTTATAATTAAGTAGAAACATTCATTTTTGAAAATACTGTTAGATAATTTACAAAGATGTAGAAGAGAATCAAGTCTTTACAAGTTTTTTTTCCAACTTAGCAGAATCACCCCCCCCCCCGCCCCGAAACTCGCTAAATATTTAAATATATACATAAAGGAATTCAATATGTCTAAGTAAATAAATTTATAAATAATTTTGAAACTAATCTCATACTTTATTTAGCCATAATTATTTTTTAATATCAATTTGTTCAAAAACGAATCTTGTTTCTAGAAGATAGTCCGATGTGTTTTACATAAAGTCAAGCATTTCAGTGAGAATATGACTTATTACTAAAATACATTTGCACACAACTCTTTCCAAATCTTCTATTAATTTTCCATACTAATTCTCTTTCTTTGATATAAATATTATTTTAATAAATTTTTATAAAAGCATGTAAATTAAAGTTATTTTACTACTGAACTTTTTGCTTTACTGTGAGGCTTTCTATATTTTGATCGATTCATTCAGAATAATTTTATGTTTCGTTTCATAGATTTTTACTTCTTCCAATTAGCCCATGTTTATTTCTCGAAAGCATTTGTACAAAAATGCTATGAACAGAAGTAAATTGCAATTTATAGCTTTGTAAGAAAAGTCATTTGGGGATGCAGTTAGGAGAAGCGTTTTAAGTTATGAGCAAGAGCGAGTGACAATGTAAATGAGAGATAAGGGTATCTATAACAGGAGAAGATAGTTGAAATACAAGAATAACGGAAAAAGCTCTACTTTTTAAAGGGAAATAATAACCAATATTTTTTGTAGCTAATTAAAATATAAAGTGTCAAACTTAGAACATAAGTTGAAAAATTTGGCACCTTGTAATTCCTTGTTATACAGCTTGAGTTTTCTTCTTTTTGTTTTTCTTTTCTTTCCTTTTTTAATTTGTTAAAACACATTTTATTTCTTTTTTTTTTTTCTAGTTTCATCCAAATTTCTGATTGTACACAAAAGTACAACTTTTTAAGTGAATTAAACATGAAGTTAACTAGTAAAATAAACGATATTCAAACACAGATAAAAAACTGAAAATAAAATAGAAATAATTTAACTAACATATTTGTGAGAATTATTAAATTTATTAAAGTCATTCATATTTTTGTTAGTTAAACTCTTGTTTTGTTGAATTTTTTTTATTTTTTATTTTAGTTTCTTACTTAACCCTTGAAAATGAAAAAAAGATTTGTTAACAAGCTATATATTTCTACTTTTAAAATATCATAAATTTAAAAAAAAAAAAGAGGAAAATGGGGAAAATACTCAATTTTTTTCTGTTTAAAATCCTTTCTTTTCAACCAAAGTTTATTTTATCATGAACTTAATTTTTTTTGAAAGCACGTTCCAGATGACATCCTTAAGAAAGGAACAGGCTATAATTTTGTAAGGCAAATATAACTGTTTTTAAATATAAAATATAAAATACTGGCATAGAAATTTTTAAAAAAAATTTTGTATCTTCATATTAAAAACTTGTGTATTGACCAAAAAGTCATACGTACACATTTCAAAATATTATCTTCTTAGAAAAAATATTAAATAACGGCAATCACACAATTCAAAATAACCTCAAAATATTAATCAAAGCTTCTCGTAACTTCTCAATTCTTAAAAAAAATATTTTCAAACTCCCTGAATGGTTTAAAATTTATAATTCTGTTTCTAAAACTTCTTTGTGTATGTTATATAATATATTTTATTTTTGAAAAAAAGTTAATATTAAAAAGTGTTTTGAAACAACGTATGTGTTACCATAAAATAAATGTGTTATTTTTCTTTAAATGGTTAAATTTGCAATTATTCATTCAATAAAATAAATGGCAAAACCACAGTAACATTATAAATTCTTGAAACTTCAAAAATAAAAAAAGTTGCTACTGTAAAAAATATGTATTTTGATCAAATTTCACCAATAATATTTTAAGTTTCCACACATAAAAAATAGCTTTCTTTGTAGAATATATCAGCCATTTTTTTAAAAACTTTTTTTTTTATATTTGCTTGAAAGATATTATTCGTTTTTTATTTCTATCATTTTAATACTTTCAAATTAGTAAAACTCTCATTCGCAAATTTTTTTTCGAACCCAAAAAACAAAAACAAAAGATTCTAAGCCTTAGAAAAGTTTTTTAGAAAGTCGTGTAAGAAATTGAATAATAAAATAAGTATTATACTGAATTTGGACTGTAGTTCCTCTCTTGCCTTTTTGAACCCCGTCTATTACATAATTCATTATTAGTTTGAACTTTAAACTATTGATTCTACTTTTTTAACTTGAATCTTATTTAAATTTTTTTTACTATGTAGCAGCTGCATAAAAATTTATTTATTTAAAAACTATCACAATATTTTTCTTTAAGAATTATAAGAGCTACGTGGAGAGATCTTTTAAAGTAAGTGTAGAAAAAATATTTAACTTTTCTACACTTGATTGACTCACTTTTCTTTCATGTTTCTTCAATTTCAATTCTATGCAGTGAAGAATGCTGTGATTAAATTTTAAGTATAACATTATCTTTTTTGAGAGTATTATCTCAAAATCATCACATTTTTGAGCATACGTTCAATCTGAGCAATATTTCTTGTATGTCAAAATATTAACAGCTCACAATACGGACTTATAAAACAACTTCGTTGATAGTTGCTCTAAGATTCTGTCAAATACTTTAAATGATTTGTTAATTATGACTTGAAAGGAATTTGAAATTTATGAAGCATTTAAGGTACACAAAATATTTATATAGTATTCTTTCTAATTCAAATCCTTTTACGTTCTCCTGTGATATTGTACTTCCACACAGATTAAACTTATTTTGTATTTTATAAATTTTTTATACATGCAGTAGATAATACAAATATATTGATTCTCACATTGTAAGTTTCTGAGTACTTTTCTGAGATAAATTTTTAATCGTTTTTTCCTTTATAATGCTCGATGAGAAATATCTATTAAGCATTTTAATTTATCCAAATTAAGATCAATTGATTCTGTCAATATATAGGGTGTCCCGCGATCCTTGGGACAAACTTTAAAGGGAATTAGAGACATCCCAAGTTCGTTCTGCGCTAGATGGCATTGTTCAGATAAGTATATAAGAAAACCTACTTGCATTACCGAAGTCATTTGAGCTGTTCTTTCCTGCAGAGGAGCATGGAACATTTTACGGAAACCGAGCTGGAAGATCTGCACCTGATTTACGGATTGGCAGAAAGAAATACAGGAGCATCAGTCAGAATGCATCAAGACAGGTACCCACAAGAGATGCACCTGACTACCGGAAGTTTTCTAATTTTCCTCATAATTGGTGTGATTGTGGATTATTACGATGTAATAGGTAAAATGGGGGGGGGGGGCACGAGTGACTCGAACTCCAACAGGGAACTCGGATTCCTTCGAACGGTATCCAACACATAGGATACCATTCGTTTCGTGGATGGAACAAAATGTGTTGGATACAGTGGCTCGTTGGAATGTGTGACCCGCCCTCACTATGCTTATTACCTCGTAATGATCTATATCCATACAAATTGTGAGGAAAATTGCAAACATCAGGTGTTGCAGTGCATCTCTTTGTGGGTAGCTTTCGGATACATTCTTTTTGCTGCTCTTGCATTTTACCTTTACCAATCCATAATTCAGGTGCATCTCTGTCAGTTCGGTGTTTGTAAAGCATTCCATACTCCTCTGCGGGAGCTGACAGCTCAAATGACTGTGGTAATGCAGGTCTGTTTCCTTAAATGCCCTTCTTAACAACACCACTCAGCGTTGAACGAAGACGTTGCTAACCACGGGTTGCTTTGCAAATCAGAATCCTTGTGATGTTTCCTACCTTCACTTAAAGTTTGTCCCAAAGATCCTGGTACACCTTGTACAAGTTCTCAAATCATAAATATGTGAGTCACATTTACGAAGAAACATTTGGAAAAATGTAATTTCCCCCTTTTTTACATCAGTTAAAATACTTATATTATACTATATTCATTAAATAATATTTCAATAAATTAATTTTTAGATCTTTAATGATTAGTTACATTATAAGGAATATTTCATTAATAACAAGGCAATGGTTTTTGCTACGAAAAAGAAATTATATTTCTTAATATGAATGTATAATTGTTGAATAAAAAAATGTTGTGACGGGTGTATTCGAGATATTTATCTTATTAATCCGCTTGGGGAAAATTTGGGGCTAGAATTCACATTAAGTCACAGCCTTTCAAGAAGAACACGAGATATATGTAAATTAGTTTGACTATATAAAGTCTATAGGTTTTGTAGATGCATGATATAAGGAGCCGTGAAGATGTTTAGTAATTGTGAATATTGAAGTATTCCCTTCACAAACCTAGCTCGCGTTAAGGAAGTAATTGCTGAGATTAAATTATTGGATTGAAGATTTAAGATAGTACAATTAGAATTAACTATCGATGCATTAGTGCTTGTTCTCTTTATCTATTTCTCGTAGTCGGGTTTACTTAGAGTTGGGTATTAGGAATATACAACGCTTTAGATATCACTCCTAGGCTTCCTCTTATAGTTTCACTTGTGATTGTTTAAGTGTGTGTTCAAAGGCTAAATAAAACTAATTGTTATTATGGAGTTTGTTGGTGATGCTTTGTCCCCCCCCCCCACACACACACCTAGAGCCGCGCAGGACGAAGAGAGAGGGGTGCGGATTAGACCCCCCCCCCACAATGTGTATTTCTTCTTAGCATGGTGTCATTTTTTCAGGTCTGGGGACTTCTTTATTTACTGATACATTTTTCACAGCTTCCCTAAGAAGTCATTTTTTTTTGCATTAAGGCGCTTGTTAATGCAAAACATCTTTGAAAGAATCCTTCTTATCGGCAAATAAAGTGCTACTGTAACGGTTACATTTAAACTCTGCCTTCCCTTGACAAATAACGACAGCCAGGTGGCGCTACTTGTTTTTTTGGCCCGCCGGTTGGTCCCGAACCATGGATATACGTGGAGTCAGGGAAAGCCTTTCCCTCCTTTTTTATGTCTAGTTCCTACATTATGTATTTTTGTTGTGTGTGTATCTCCTTGTGTTGTGGAACTTCATGAACATTAAAATATCTTGTTCCTGTAACCATCAAAGGCTGCATTAATTAGTATTTCACAACATGGGATGTAACGGTTACACTACTGATTTCTTCTGACTTCCAAAATCATTATTTCGTATTAAGCGCATGACCAAATATTAAGAGACGCGAGTTTTGTATGTTAGATATTTCATTTAGAAGAACGTGTCCTTTATTTATTGCTTAAAAATATACTTAATTACTGATATCTAATATTACAATTTAAAAATAAATCAGCTGAATCATATTTAATTTGATTTTCAATGAAAATTCCTAACTTAAAATTGTAGTTCATTATTAATAATTTTGTGGGAAAAAATGTCAAATTAAATAACTCTCCTTTTAAAATAAAAACTTTTTTCGTTAATCTCTTACTATGATTTCTAGCAAAAACAATAATTTCTCTGAGTAAAATAATCGTTTAAGAAATGAATGTACTTTTTAAAGTTACTATTTTTTAAAAAAAACTAAAGTGTAGAATAACTAATACTGAACAGATATTAAATATTCCATGAGCTCATTTAAGTGAACGTGATGTACTAATGGATCTTCTAAAAATACATTACAGAACTTTCAAATAACCCATTTTCATTTTTAGTTTTCAGTGCTTATATGAATAACTTACTCTAATATATTGGTGTCAATGAGGCTTCAGAAAATATAAAGAAAATTCATATCACTGTATTTTGCCTGTTTTTAACAGCAATTCTAATTTGATCAATATATATTAAAAGTTTATTCTAGAACCAAGACTAGGGCAAAAATGATCCCCAAAATTCAATCTAAACCTTGAAAAAATTTCTAATTTTAATTTCGAGTGAACTCTGTAATTACATTAAAAATACTTATTTGGTTGTGGCTTCGTTTAAAAGTTTTTTTTTAAAGGCTAATTAAGCTCAATAAAAAAGTTTATTGAAAAAAAACGTTTTTTTCCCCTCGAATAAGAAATGCCTGTCGAGAATTATCTACAGCATTATTTTACATTCATTTGTGCATTTTTCTTTCGTGTTTAACCTTACGTAAATTTCTAGAACTACATTTCAAATTTTAGGTAATAAATTAACCATATATTATTTCAATTTCAGATGAATTTCACTGCTTAATTTTCGTGTTTCAATATTTAGCTTTCTGAAAAACTTGAAATCAAATTTGTATTATTGTAGGATCCGAAATATATATCTAAAATCTTTTGGTAAATGAAAAAAGAAAAAAAAATAAGAAAATAAATGCAAAATCAAATTAATCTTTTCGCTCAATGTCAAATGTGGATACTCTAATTTTTTAATTCTCTTTAACTTATGATTACATAAACTTTTTCTGTGTTAGTGACAAATACTTATAAGACTCAGTTATCTATATATTGCATCTATTTATTTAAGCATTAGTGCTTAATAGTTAATGAAATTAAACAGTTATATGTTTTTGTAATATTAAAACTTTTCTAAGAAATATCGGATTCAAAATACTTAAGTCTCTAAAGATTTCTCGAAATTAAATAAAAAACTTCGTTAAATCTTTTTCGAAAAATATTCAGAATCTTTTTACTCCTGAAGAAGTTGCTCCCGACAATTTAAAATTTATAATATCAATTATGTAAAATTTATGCTTATGTATGATCGAAAAATAAATAACCGAAGAATAGAAAAATAATCCTTAGAGTGCAATTTTTTTTTCTGAGGAAAAAAATCAATAGTATTTTAGTTACAATTTTTAAGTAAGTAATTTTTGCATAAATAAAATCTCGTGTATAAATATTAACTGTGCAATAAAAATATAAATTCAGAACTTTGCAGATTTCAAGCAAAATTTAAATTACTTGGAGAATTTGAAATGCAATTTTTTTTTATTTTGAAAAAAAATCGCTAGTAAATAAGAGGAATTGTTAAAAAGTTCCTTAAAAAGAAAAGGTTTAGGTGACTGATAAATAACCTAATTGAAATAACTTTTGACTTGCTAATGATAGGTAACTATTTATAGTGTGTTTTTCTTTCAAATATTTTTCATAAACTTAGCTTTATTATGTCCAATGTCACTGCAATTATCCAGGGGTTAACCTTTTCTTTGGATAATGACTAAAAACCCATAAGTAATAAAAAAAATTTTGCTTTAAAGAATTATTTCATTTTTATTTTAAGAAACTTTAGGTGTACAAGTTGTACTTCAATATTATTTAGAGTACATTTAAAAAAGAAAAATAATATTTCATTTTTGAATAAATTTTGATAATAAATTGTGTATAAAAATTACAATAGCTCTACATTATGTATGTATTAAATTGACTAATTTTGTCTTCTTTTTGTTTAAATAATTCATTAAATGTTTTGAAAATATGTATTTCCTTCTAGTGTTGCTGTTTATAGAAGCGAATTTCTTTAGTTTTAAATCATTTTTAAATATGGTTTTATTCTTATTTTTAACATTAGTTTGAGATAATATTTAAAGTAGTAACATAATCCCACCATCAGGAAATGTTTTATTCACTCAGTAGTATTTTTTGCAAGGGAAACATAATTAAACTTTGCTCATTTACTTTGAATAAATTAACAGTGTTTCTGATAAATATGGGAATAAATTATAACCAGCAATAAGGTATGAAATTCTAACCATTTTAGAAATTATCTAAGTTTATTCTTTAAATGTTAAACTCTTTAAAAATAGCTTTAGATGTTTTACCTCAGAAAATTGTCTTTTAAATATCGTCGTTTGTGTGTGTTTCAGAAAGCTGTTGAAAATTTAACTTCTCGTTACATCCATCCTTGTCAGAATGAGTTATTAGTACACGTATCTCATTTGTGCCAATTTGCATATTGTGATTTGTCTTTCTTTCTAAGAAGCAGTTAAAACTTACAGCCAGAGCAAACATCATGTCAGAAAGGCAAGTAGCACTTAAAATTTTGCATGGAGTTTATTAAAGTCTGTCAAGAAGGCAATGATTGATTGCCGCTAATCTAAGAGAGAATTTTTGAACGTTAGAAAGGTGTAAAAATGGCAAAAACGAGACTTATTTACGGCTAATGAAGGGTAATAAGTAAAATCCTTCGAGTTCGCTTCAGTTAGGGCCAAAAGTTTCCCAGTTTTGTTTTGGAAATTACTAAAATGTTGCACAGATCTCAAAGAATTACTCACGTTCTCTCATTATTAATAATAATATTGGAATATTTTTTGTTGTGGAATGGGCATACGTAGGACTAAGCGAGAAAAAAATGAATTAAAATTTTCTTTGACTTATTTTTAAATATTTCCCTGTTTTTGATTACTTATGTTTTTTCCTGGGAATACATATGAAAGACGAGAGATGGCAGAACAGAAACATGCAATACAAACGTTAAAAATAAGCGTTTTATTACAAACGATGACCCCAGCATATAACAGAAAGGGTGCGGTACTTTCCATGCAAGACGGGAATCCATTTCAGGCGAAAGTCCGACTTCTTTTTCCGAAGATACATTCATACCTCATTCGAGGTTGGAACCCGAGACCATTCGGTTACAAGCGGAGGGTCATACCCACCATACTGGCTGTGCGGCAAGTATTTCCCTTTTTCTTTGAAAGAAAATCAAAGATGAATTGCAGAGAGTTTCTTATAAACCTATTATTATAAATTGATTTGATATTAGATACTTAATTACAATATATTTGAGCTCATGATGATTTTTCTAGAAATATGTATGGTATATGAACACATAATGTTGATGTAAAAGAAATGTTTTCTATTCAGAAAGCTTTGAAATTATATTTTATTATATAAGAACATGGTGAAATGCTAATTATAAAATTTTAACTAATTTTAACGCTAAGTATAATTAGTTGAACGAACCTGATAATAAAAGCACGATAATTAAAAGTGAGGCTTATTTTTGAAAATTTTATCACACGATTTGATGTATTTCTCTAAGAAGAGTGTCAAAAATATTTTATTCCCAAGTGAAAATCATAATGAAACCCGTAGGATGAATTAAAATTAAATATACTTTTAAAAATGATCTAGTAAAAATAATTATATATATATATATATATATATATCACAGGCGTAGCTGGTTCTGAGCGGGCCCCGTATCAAAACTCCTTAGGGGCCCACTCAGAACCTTCCCTTTCAGAAAAGAAAGCTCTGTTGCAGGCACTGTAGTTACATATGTTGGGGTCCCTGTAGCTCGGGCCCGTATTATTGATACGGCTGATACGGTGGTAGCTACGCCCGATTCGCTATATATCACTGGTATACATCATACACTGGTGTGCAAAAATTAAGGACGAAGTTGAAAAATTAGCATATCAGCTGAACGAAGAGGCAGAGCGGACAGAAAGACCAATCAGGAGATTAAGTGAGGTGATGTACGGTAGCACATGCGCAGATATGCAGGTAGACGTAATGGGGGAGTGTCTGAGTAGTAAAGCATGTCGGTGTAAGATTGCACACCGTATAGCAGTTAAAATTACACCGAGTTGCTGCCTCAGCAATAAATGGCGAATAATCAATCTGTTAGACGACATCTGGATGCTTTTACCCCAGGTCGAATCATTGGGAAGTTGGAGGAAGGTCGCAGTGTGACAAGTGTGGCTGCAGAGTTCGGAATTGCTCACAGCATCGTTTCACGACTTTGGAGACAATTTCAAACTACAGGAACAGCTATCCGTGGGTTCAGTAGTGGTCGTCCACGAGGAACCACACCCGCAGATGACCGGTATATTGCCTTACAGGCCAGAAGAAACAGGCGGGAGAAATCGCTAGACACGACACAGGCGACTGGATGACCGATATCGCGTTTTACCGTGGCCAGAAGACTGCAAGGTGGTGGTCTGTTTGCACGACGCCCTGTACGGTGTGTACCTATAACGCCTGCCCATCGGAGAAGGCGTTCTCTGTGGTGTTGGGAATACCGGAATTGGAAAGACAATGAATGGGACGAGTACTCTTTACAGAGGAGAGCAGATTCAGTCTGAGTAGCGATTCTCATCGCATCTGGAGAGAGCGGGGAAGCCGCAATCATCCCTCGAATATCATTGAAAGGGACAGGTATGGAGGTGGCGGTGTTCTCGTTTGGGGAGGCATCATGCTTGGTAGTCGTACAGACCTTCACATCTTCGACGCAGGTTCAGTCAACGAGACCCGTTATTATAACGAGATTCTTCTTCTATATGTGCGTCTTTTTAGAGGCGCTATGGGTCCGCAGTTCCTTTTCATGGATGACAATGCACCATGTCATCGCACAGTAGCTGCCGAACAGCTCTTAGAGAGTGAGGATATTGAACGTATGGATTGGCCGGCACGATCTCCGGATCTCAATCTCATCGAGCATGTATGGGATTTTCTAGGCAGACGCTTGGCAGCTCGTATCTTACCACCAGTAACGATTCTGGAGCTTCGATTGGCGCTGCAATACGAATGGGCAGCAATGCCTCAACAACTCATTGACACCCTCATTATCAGCATGGGCAGACGCTGTGAAACCTGCCTAGCAGTCAGGGGAGATCATATCCCCTACTAAAGACCGGATATTTCTTACTGGACACCCATCACAGGGATGTTTCGGCCTTCAGTTGCATTGCGCTCCATGCTACTTTTTCAATAAAGCTTCTTTTTATCCCTCTGATTTCTCTTTTAGTAAGTGTTGCTTACATTACTCATGTCCTTACGTATTGGGGATCTTACGGTATTAAATGTGTTGATTTGGAATGCTTTTGTACAAAGTTATATTGAAAAAACCGTCTCGTCCTTAATTTTTGCACACCAGTGTATATAAATACAATTATATTAATCAATTACTAAATTTTTACTTTTTTTTAAAATTACACTGAATTTTTCAATAGTAGCATATATAAACAAATTGAAAGCCTGGTACAAGTTCAGCCTATTTATATTTATATTTTTATAAAGGCAATATATTATTAATTTAATCATTTATGTAGATATAATGATGCCAAAAAGGACGTTTAATCCTAGAGTTACTTTTTATGCTATTTAATTAAACTTTATTAAAGGATATATGCCGTTTTAACCTACTCTGAAAGTGTACAGTGGAATACTGCATTTATTGTAAACCTGTCAAACAGAAAATTGACATACCTCGTGAATATCAAAAAGCAATATCGGGAAAACTTCCGGCAGATAACCAATATTGTGCTTTAGTGCTTCCATAATACATGCTTTATCATCTAGACCGCTTTGTTTCAAGGGTATAACGATGCACTTAACTTTCTTCGGAAATTAAAATGCATGTCAAAAAGGCATTTCTTTCTGCTTCATATCTTTGACAAATTTCTATTCTCGTCACTCTTTTATTCGCATCCTGAATTCAAAGCAACTGCTTTACCCTAATTTTAATAAGTTGCAACTTCTATTCCAAATAATTAATTACAGATTTCATTAACATGTCTCCTTCGACACTCATCTCGTTTCCTGTTATACGTAAGTTATCAAAAATGAATGTCGAGAAAACGACGTATTTTTCAATCTCTTTAAACCTTGTACTCAGTCGGCGATTATGAGCTAAATCTTCATCTTTTCGATGATCACTTTTAAACTATGATTACTAGAATCCTCTATCAGCAACCTTATATAGCCACCTTATATAGTCACCTTACATAGTCAGCATCCTTATATAGCTGTGGTGTGCCAAACAAATCTATTAATATGATTCAAGATGCCACGCAGTAGGAAATATTTGAAGCAATTCAATTCACGCTGCAGTGCATGCAGAATTAGGGAATAAAGGTCAAAAATACAAATTTAAAGTTCTATTATATATTAATTATGCATCATTTAAATATATTTATTAACATAAAAATAAGCAGCATAAAATATAACTATTCCTTCAACAAAATTTAAAAAAATTAAATTGTACATATGTGTGTATTAGTATCCTTTAAACATATTTATTAAAATAAGAAATAAATAACATAAAAATACAAGTGTTCTTCTTCAATATTGTTCAATTAAAAAAAATATTTTAATGTGTGCTTGTCCCTGCAACGTTCTACTTCATATCGTAACATCAGGAATTTTTGACTTTCAATTTGAAACGATTCTGATCATTTAATGTTAAACGGTTTCCTTTTGTGGTCTCAACATATTTTACATATGAGAAAATATTTTTCTATTTTATATGTAGAACCATAAGCGAAAAATAGAGTACATGCATTTTTCTTCAGTTCTTTCCTGTAAATACATCTAATAATTTACACACACAAAAAAGCTGTCGGTTTATTGTTAGAATTACGATACAGATTTTTTCGTAATTCCGTAGTTGCTGCTTTCCGTAATTCTGATGACGTTAGTTCAATAAGCTCCATTTACAAATTATAAACTTCACTTAAAAATTGACTAATTTATAGAGAGGTTTAGAGTGCTACTGAGATTTGTACCGCGGGTCAAATGTGGCACGCCTGACATAGGTTGCCGACCCCTGCCATAGCTCCTTTAGAATTTATAAAACTAGGCCAAAAAACTGTTGCCCTGCTGCCGAGTCATAAGGATTTGACTTTATCGAATCCTGATAGTTCAGCTGCGTTTCCCACTATGGAAATAAACACTCTTTGAGCGGATAGTGCTTGGGGGTGCGAGCTTTGTATACTTAAACATCAGCCGGTATAGTGGCCCATCCGGTATAGTGGTTAGTGTCACTGGCTGCGACAGTAGGCTAGGTTGAATACCGGAGAAGGCATGTATGTTTGTAAATGTATAGTGTTCGCGGCATGGGGTACTATATAAATAGGCGTAAAGCACAAGTCCTGTGAGGTTGGTGGAAGGGAACGATAGTGGGAGGCCCTTGACCACCCCCAGGGTATTCTGCCGGAAAATTGGGGTGGAACTCAATAAAATCGTACTGTCACCTGCATGATGCTCAAAACTTAGGCTAACGACAGGCGTAAAAATCTAGCCCCTACCCGCGATGCATTTCGTGAACCTTGATCTGATCTTACTGTTGATCAGGTGCATAAAGAACAATAACAAACATCAGCCGTGCATGCGCCGTTGTTTTGCCGTCCGGTGAGCTCATCGCTCTGGTGAAGGTTTGGTCATAATGTAATGGTTATTCTGTGTATGTTATACATATATAGGGAGTTCGAAAAGTCATTGTATATTTTTGAGGGAAAAATTAAATACCAGATAACATACAGGTGTAGTTTTTTATAGTACTTAAATATCAAATTCTTTGTAATACAATATTGTGCGAATTCAAAGTGCGCAGCATTTCTTGTCCGCGAAATACATGAAGTGTACAATTTCCACTCACACATGAGGAATTTATCTGTAGGATTTTACAATATTGTTTTATGAAGCATTCCAGAACTAACTGTCTGGAGAGCTCAGCAGTTCGCTTTTTCAATTCATTAGTGTTACGAACGGAGCCGGCTGGGTGGTGTGGTTGGTTTGTCGCTGGCCCTTCTGCACCTAAGGTTAAGGGTTCACCCGGCCAAGTCGGTGCATTTTCTTGATGCAGAAAATCACAGCGGTCATGTCGTATGATTATACGGCATGTAAAAGATCCCTAGATTGTCTGTTTTGCTTGGGTGCTCTCGGCAAAAATAAATCCTAGTACAGGTTCGCATCGTCAGAGCTCAGGTGCCTCCTTCTAGAGAGGAAACTGGGTGTCAAAATTACCTGCGGCGATTGGTATCCACCTATAGGTGCCACACTAAAAAGGATACCAGCTTCCGGGAATGTATTAGGTCTAAATAGTAAAACACCAATACGCAGCCCATT
>BMAO01000239.1:0-27657 GCA_019973975.1 Trichonephila clavata | reverse complement strand
GGGGGGGGGTTAGGTAACTTTCAGTTTGACATGATTCTGAACATTCAGCTGTTGACAAACTCTTTGAGAACTCAAAATATTTTTCATATGGTAAAAGACTTGTTTTCATAGACAGACAGAACCAAAAGTGGAAAGCAGAGTACAAGCAATTTTTTCAAAAAATTAAAAATCTCTTACCCAAAATGACATCCTATAATTTAAAATTTTTGCGAATTTATCGTTAATTATCTTTCAGTTTCTTTTTAATTCAGTAAATGTTGATTTCTATAATTCTGAAAATGTTAGTCCATTAAGTTTCATTTCAAAATAATCAACTTACATCAACTCAAAAATTGTTAAATTTGTAGAATGATGTAAAGTGCCAATAAGAATTGTTCCACGTGCCTAATGTCACACTCACCATAGGTTGATGACAACTCGTATACAATGTTGTACATTTGTTGTAAAATTTTTTTTTAGATTCTTCCGCTTGAAGATTAATAAAAACTGATTATTGATGAAATTCAAAACCGTGAGGTACATAGTAAACATAAGCAACATATAATGTTTTCTAAGAAATATTTCTTTTTTCCCCCAAAATGTGTGGTATATTCTTATGTTAGGACCTTTGCTTGTGTTATTCCTATCTTATTTCATTAGTCTAATTTGCAATCTTAGTTAGTGATATTCTGGATTCATTGCAATAAATTTGTATCCTTGTTTGTAACACGCGTAAGAAAAGTCTTTATGTATACATCTACCCTAAAATTGTGAGTTTTGCCAAAAATTGACAATTTTTTTATGATTTTATTTTATAGGCCATCTTATTAGCTTCATAAAAATACCAAGTTTATTATATTCCGTTCACTAGTAAGAAAAACTACAAGTGCTTTAGTAAAAGCAGATGCCATTACTTTAAGCAAGATGTCATACTTTAAAACACGTTTTACTCAAAATGTGCTTTTTTAAAACACTCAAACGGAGACAGCGATTGCTGAAAAAGTTTTGAAAACAATAAAATGAAATTTGTGTGTGTGCTCTGTATAATTGTAGGAGTGTTGTAACCTTCTGACTTATCAAGCTGTTTTATTACAAATTTTACAATCCCTTATGATAATAAAATCACTGTTATTTTTTAAGCATTTTCATATAATAACTAAGATAAAGTGCTCTAGTTTTTGTAAAATTAAAATATCTCTTATACTGAAGGTCACTTCAAAAATGATAAACATAGCAACACATCAGAATTGAAAAATTTTCCTAAACTTTTCGTACAGAATGGGCCTTGTTTAAGTTATTTTTTTTAAAAAAAATTACTAGTTTTTTCCCTATTTTAGTAATAATAATTCCTTAATTTTAGCATATATTTCTTAAAATGTACTAAAAAAATCTAAAAACTACAAAAAGAACCTCCATTTTTATAAAAAAAAAAAGGTTGTCGCCAGTATTCGGATACCTTAAGTAAAGACATCCTAATAAGATGTAACTCCAAGAAAAAGTTGTAGGATCTTTGGAATCAACTCGGGATATAATAAGTAATTTTATTATAAATAAAGAGAAAATATATCGTCGGCCTAGTTAACAAAATGCGTAACTCCTTCTAGGGTACTAATTTAATATAGGAGTGCTACGCGCAAAGTAGTTTATTTTCGCCAAAATGGGCGATTAAAATTACAATATGCTTACCTTGATATACTTTTTCGTATGGTAATGTGGTTGCCATGGGGACAATGTATATTAGGGTTAATTTTTATTGGTGTTTTTCCGCGGTAATCCTATTAATTTCAGATGATTTTAATTCGATTTCCTTAAAGATTCAACCATTCCACTATATTTTACTTTTTAGTAATGCTTTTTTGAACGTTCCTTGTGTTCAATGAAATTCATTGAAGGAATTTGCAGTTTTTTAAATAATGCAACTTATCAGCATTTTTTTTTGCTATTCAATATTAATTTTAATACAATTTATGCAATTAATCTATTTTTGATTTCATACAATAATTATTATACATAATAAATATTTCATATTATTTATTTATAATTATTATTTTATTTTACTTTTGTAAATTATTATGTTATGTATAATAATTATTAATATAAAAATTATATGAATATTATCACATTTAAATCATAATTACTATTAAATTATGTTATATGATAATAATAATATATTACATAATAAATTATTATTAATTTTATAACTTTTATTATATTATATTAATATTCATTATTGATTGATATTGGTTATTTTTAATCTATTCCTATATTGTTCATTTGAAATATATATTTCAAAACAGTTCTTTACAATTATTTTCCTGACAATTTTTTGATGCTAGGAAGCCGTCTTGGATTCCACGTGACAACAACCACCGCTTGGAGTCGTTATGGAATCGCGCCAAATAGTGCTTGGCTAGCAATCCTATACCAAATTTAGTTCCTTTGTGAAGTTACGCATTCTGATAAGTAGGCTGAAGACATATCTAAAGAGCTTAATGTTTTTTCCACTGCCACCCAATCAGTGCCAGTATTTATAATGAGGCTTTCGGATTAAAGAATAATAACCATACGTTGGACTTCTCTTACAATGCCTTTATATAGGGCTTAATTACAATCAATGGAAGTGGTACATTTTGAATATACAGACTTATGTAGTTCTGACAAAATTCTCCATAATGTCAGAGCTAAAGTAAAAAAAGTCATGTTGGGATCCCCGGCAATGAGAGGGACAACCATAAAGCCAAGCAGGAAACCAAACCATCTCAACCGGAAATCCCTTGACTCTCAGACGAACAACGAGCATTATATCTACATTCATCCACAAATATACAGACCTGACCCAAAAAACCAAGAGCCTTGGAAAGCTTTGGGAAACTCTGGTCACTGTGGGTCCAATCCCGAGGCACCTGGAGAGGGCCGAAGCTGTTTCCCCCTTCCACCTAACCACCGGACATTACTTCTTGGAAGCACACCTCCACTGGCTTGACCTGGCTGCTGTCGGGGCCTGCCCATTCTGCGGCCATGACAGACTGAATGGTGGCCACCTTCTCCAATGCACTAGACTCCATGAGTACCGACTAAGGACATCGTCAACCGGCACTGGAGGTTCGGCGTAAAATGGTCAAGAAGCTAAGCCGGGCGTTGGAAAAATAAAAAAAATAGTTTCGTGGTGCAACTAGTTAGGGTTTGCAATCTCGTTTTATAATTTAGATCCCAGGATTAGGACTGGACTACTTATTAAAAATGCTTACACAGCATATTTGAAATTGCATAACAAAACTGAAAATGTAATTAAGAAATTGGTTTAAAATTCTTTTGAATTATTGAAACAAATATAAAACAATTCATCATAAAAAAATAAAAATAGTACATAATGAAATTTTAAAAAAAAACCATTTCTTCCTTTTCTATGTTTCTGTAAATAAGCTTTTAAGAAACACAGCTCGCCCAGCCTTTCATCATTCAAACGGCTTCTTAATTTTCTTACAAATTATCCTTCCGAGCAAAATGCTCGTTCGTATTCTATATTAGTAGGTTTTATCGTCACTAAAAACAAATAGGAGTATATTCTTTTCAGGTAGTCACCACGTCTCCCTCCATTTTCAAAAACAGACATTTCTTTTTGAATTTTTGATGAGAGTATCTCAAATCTAATACACAGCATTGGTGCATATACCTCTTTGATAACTTTATCTAGTTCTTCTGCAACACTTAATGATTTTTGTGTATAAAAAATTGATCCAGTTATTGAGCCAAAATGTGAATCAGTTTCAAGTGTTACCTTGTTTGAAACAGAAGATCCAGTTGCATGAGCTGTTAGTAATACAATGAGACTTAACGCTTAGAGTCTTTAAAGCAGGCCTACTGTTAATTTAATTGAAGAAGGAACTGTGGCAAATCTGTTCTCTTGAAATGTTTCTCATATTATTGTTTAAGTATTGCAAGGGGCCACTTAGATCTGTGCGACTTTTTCCCGTAAAAGAAATGAGACCTGCATATAAATATATTTTTTTTTACTTAGAGAACTTATATTTTCAAAAAGAATTCTACATACATATTTCAAAAACAAAACGTAAATTTTCTAAGAATTAGATTCTTAGAAAATGTTGATGAGTACAAAATTTTAATGTATAATTTAAACAAAAATTAAATCCAAAATTAGGTATCTTATTTCCGGGATTTCAAGATTGAAAAAAAACAAAAACCACTAGTATTCCGGGGCTGCAAAACCTACAACCAGTGAAAGCAAAAACGAATTGAAATAATTGACATGGCACTTAAAATGTATCCGATTACCCTAAAATTGTGAATTTTGTCAAGAAATGTTATTTTTTTATCATTTTATTTTAAAGACCATCTTATTAGCTTTAAAAAAAAAACCAAGTTTATTATTTTCCGTTCACTAGTACAAAAACTACAATTTTTTTTTAGTAAAAGCTGATGCCATTACTTTAGGCAAGATGTCATACTTTAAAACGCGTTTTACTCGAAATGTGTTTACTTGAAAATGCTCAAACACGGACAGCGATAGCTAAAAAGGTTTTGAAAACAATTAATTGAAGTTTTTTGTGTATGTTCTTTCTAACAGTAGATGTGTTTTAACCTTCAGATTTATGAATCACTGTTCTTTTACAAAATTTACAGTCACTTAAGTTAATATAATCACTGTTTTTTAGTCAATTTTATATAAAAACTAAGATAAAGTGCTCTAGTTTTTGTAAAAATTAAAATTACTTTTATCCTGAAAGTCATTTCAAAAATGAATAGCATTGCAACAATTTGAAAATTGAAAATTCTTTCATAAGTGTTTGGTACAGAATGGACCACGTTTATGTTATTTTTTTATAATTTTTCTCTTCTAAATTTTAGCATATTTTTCTTAAAATGTACTCAAAATTGTAAAAAAAAAAAAAAAAAAAAAAGAATCTCAATTATTTCAAAAAAAAAGTTGCCACAATAATTTAATTAAACAGGTTTAAAGTAAATTGAAACCCCGAAAAAAAGTTGTAGGATCATTGGCATCAATTCGAGGTATAGAAAGTATTTTTTTTTTATAAATTGAGAAAATACACAGTCGGGGCCTAGTTAACAGAATGAGTAACTCCTTCTGGGCGCTAATTTGATATATAAGTGCTACGCGCAAAGTTGTTTATAATCGCCAAGATGGGCGATAAAATTGCAATATGGTTACCTTGATATATTTTTATCGTATAGTATTTTGTAAGGTGTTACCAATTTTTTCCCCTTTTAGTAATAATAATTTCTTTTTCTCTTCTTAACTTTAGCATATTTTTATTAAAATGTACTAAAAAATCTAAAAACCACAAAAAAAATTCCCATATCTCCATTTCTTAACACAAAAGCTGTCGCAAGTAGTGGGATACCGTAAAATAAAAAATTTATTTCAAATGTTTATAAAAAAATAATCATTAAGTTTAAATATATAGTTAAGACTTAGGAAAATCTTGTCTTTTAAGTAAGAATGAAATTCCCCATATCTCAAACGATTAAAAGATTTCTTTAAGAGAAAAATGTTTTCGTCTTTCTACATGAAAACTGCGAATACACAGAAACTGCACGCGTACATCAATTTTAACCTTTTCCGCTGCAGACTGATGGTTAAAACTTTGATTGTATTATGCGAATTGTAGAAATTTCGAGCATTAGTGCGTGCTTAATTGCTACGTGTAAAAAGAGTGTAATGCTTGGATATAAATTTATTAATAAATATCAAGGAACCGAATTTTTATAATCTGATCCCTTTCAAGGAAATAAGTCAAACTGAAAAAATAAAAATCTATTCTTTCAACCTGATAAAAAGACAATATATTATAAATTCTATATGATTCAAAGTGGTGGAAAGTTTTCCGTAAGAATTCATTAAAGGTCCTATGTTTCGAAAATGTATTATTTTTTGTTTATTGTTAATTCAGTTATTAACGCCACACTATAAGAGATTACATTGATTACGTATTGGTAGTCGAACTAATGCTTTTCTTGACATCGTTAATATAGAATGGACAACACGTGTAAACCCTCCCCCTCGCGTCACCCATTCTTCGTGCTTCCACTCAACTCCATAATAAAGACTATAAAACTTTAAGTCGTTATTATAAAATCGTTATAAACATTAGAGTCGTTCGTTCTAATTTTTTCGTAATTTTATATTATGTCGTAGTTTATTGCCTGTTTATTCATTTAAATATTGTCTTCGAAAAAGTTAAAATGAATGTAAAACTGTTCAAGTCTCAATGAAGTTTAAGTGACTTCTATATTAAATATGCGCCGGCTGGGTTGCGCATTTGGTTTGGCACGTGCTTTGTACTCTCACACACACACATTTGCGGGTTTGACCATAGAAAAAGTTTGTGGATTGTCATGATGAAAAATACCGACCTCATGTCGAATGTTTATGCGGAATGTTAAAAATCCTTAAAATGTTTATTTGGCTTGGATGCATGTGGTAAAATTAAATTCCTAGAACAGTTTTGAACCGTTAGAGCTCAGACACCTCCCTCTGGAGAGGAATCTGGGTGTGGAAATTACAGTGTGGAAATTGACATCCACTTATATAGCGTCACATTTTTAAGTGGTATCAACTTCCGGAGAATGTACTAGGTCTGCAATGGTAATCACCAATACGCAGCTCCATTGGAAAGGGAAAATATTAAATATGCATGGATCAACTTAGACAATCAGACATAGTTTCCCTTTATACAGGTGCGAATATAACGATTGACAAATACTATCTCGTCTTAGAGTCACCGTTTTTCTTACCCATTGATATTTTATGAAGCTTTACGATAACCACTATTGCTGAGATGTGCTGAGATGTGAGTGAGTTCACATTTTATATGACGGTAGGTAAAAAGACTTTAATAGTGGCAACACTGCTGTAAAAATGCTTCACAAGATAACCAAAGAATATCGTGTATACCACACGTGAGAGAACTACATACCTACCTTACCTCTTAGCCAAAAGACTCGTCCTTTCTAGGTCACGCGCATTCGGAGTGGCTCGAAGAACTGATTCTTGTATTAGCTTGCTATCTATAGTAAGTATTGTCAGGATATTTTCAAAACAAGAACATCGATTTTGAATAAAAATCCAATGTCCCAGAGGTCATACAGCACGAAAATGTCAACTAGGGCTTTCAGAGGCTTTCAGGAATCTGAATTGCCTTATAGAACTGTAGCTAGATGGGTAAAAGCCTCCGAATAAGGACACCAAAATGTGGCAGACATGGACACGGCCAGGTCGTCCTAGTGTCAGCAAAGCAGAAGTACATGAAGTTACCGCACTAATGGACAGTGATCGACCTCCAGATCTAAGTCTTTGTGACTTAATTCCTAAGGTGAAAGAACAACTTCATGACATTCGCTTCAAAACTGTTCCAGAGATTCTTGCGGCATTAGACCGGCCAATTCTAACTATCAACAGAATAGGCGCTGCTACAGGTGTTCTGCGACTTCCTCATCATTGGAAACAATGGTGGCGACCATATTGAAGTTCTGTAAAACATGGTAACATGAATCACTTATGTGTTTTATGTAAATAAATTGTTGCCACTATTTAAGTTTCAAACCTCGTATATACTAACACTTATCTGATCTTGGATTAAGCCAGCGTTTCAAATTAAAGTATACTCAAATTTTTAATGACACCATGATACTTTTATATTGTAATTGTGAAGTCTATTGGAAATAAACCTATTTCAATTTTTAATCATAGGTAGCACTTTAATATTTCCTGGGTAAATTAATTTTTTCTTACGTTTTTTTGTATTAATTTGATTGAATTTCTTATTTTTTAAATTATTTCTGTATTAAATTTCAGATCTTAATTCAATTTAAAAATTTTCTTCGATTGTTTCTAAATATATTTTACATATATTTTCCCTTTAATTCCTAATAACATAACGACTTATATTTTTAATTCTCTTCTTAAATTTCATTTTTTTGCAGTACTCTAAAAGTAATAGCTTATAACGTGAATTGATTTTGAAGAGTTTCTTTGGTCAACACTTTTTGATCAGAATCTTCCATTCAGTGAACTCTGTAAGAATGTCCGAGGTAAGTATTCCTGTTATCATCAAAATTGCAGGCTTAAGAGGGTTCTTCAGAATCGGAGGCCGTTGTGATATATACATTTATGTTGTTTGGCAAAATATTTTCAAACATTGAACCAGATTCTCAAGTTTCAGTTTAAATTATCATTTTTAGGAACATGTTATTTTCATACATGTAATTTATCCCTCGATTTAAATACTTTGCAGAATGCCCCATGTATGCCTCATTTATAACCTGCAATCAAAAAATTACTTTGGCAATTAGCTCAAAAAATTTTAAATAACGGCACATTCAAATTGAGAACAGTTACAATTACATCAACTGGTTACTACTATACAAATAACGAGAGGTTTTCGCGCGTGTATTCTTTCTTCACCAAGATGGCAGGCTAGCTGATTAAGGTAGTCCGTACCCCCTATCCCGCTAATGTTAAATTGAGCATTTTTATGTACCCCTTTTTCTCAAAAACTATTAAATGTACAGACTTAAAATTTTTTCTGTATATTAATTAGACTTTTTTATTTAAAATGATTGGAAGCTTTTTTAAATATATTGTTTAGTTTTTTCAAAAACTTTCATCGTAAAGTATCACTATGAATTTTTTGAAAAATGTCATTTTTTTCACGATAACTGACTTTTACAAAAATATTATGGGTATATTAATAAAATCTCACTTCAGTACATATATTAACATATCAGTAATATTCAGTGAAGATTGCAAGTGCTTCCGTTGAATAAGTTCTGAGAAAATGGTACACGCATTTTTAAAAACACCGTTTTGAGATAATTGCATTTTTATTATAAAATGTCACTTCATCAAAAAATATTCATTACAATCTGTATTTGCACTATTTTTTGAAATATGAGCTTATTCTCAATAACTTTTAAGACTTTTTACTTATTTCTTTTGCTTAGATTTCTCAGAAAATGCATATATAGCATTTTTCGCTTTTAATCTATCGAGATATTTTATAGCATTTGCATTATTTTTCTCAAATTATGCATCAATTTTTGAAGAATTTTCTGTTCTGATACATTATTATGATTATAAATCAACATAAATACCATGTGAAAATGTGTCAATACATGAAAATATGACTTTGGTAATGCATCATTATATGACATTTCGAAAAGTTTCATTAGAGTTTTATAAATTCACATGTAAACACAATTTCTTAAAGTATCAGAATTAAAAGGATTTTTAAAATATTACATAAATGGTATCCAAAATAACAACAAGAAAACTGATTTTATGTTTTTAAACATGAAATTTGTGTATTTTTGGGTATGCAACAAGTTTTGTGCAACGAAAAAGGGCATTGTATTTTCGGATATATTTATGTACCTTTTACTAAGAAACAATTGAACACAAAGCTTAAAAATTTGTGTGGGCATCAAATAAACATTTATCTTTATACAGAAGTGAAATTTTTAAAAAAAATTGATCAGCCTGTTTAAAAATGCAATTTTTTCACAGTAGAATAATGAAATTTTATTAAAAGTTTCCTTTTCCATGTTACGACATCTGCTTTCTAGCTAAATGTCTGAGGAATACCTCAAAAATTTCACTTCCGTATACACAATAAATATGAAATATAAAATAAAAAATTTCAGTTCTGCATACAATAAATTTATAGAAAAAGAAGACACAAAT
This sequence comes from Trichonephila clavata, assembly GCA_019973975.1. Taxonomy (NCBI): domain Eukaryota; kingdom Metazoa; phylum Arthropoda; class Arachnida; order Araneae; family Nephilidae; genus Trichonephila; species Trichonephila clavata. Next base: position 17,957 of record BMAO01000239.1, on the reverse strand, counting down.
TTAAAAATATAATCTTTATAAGACATGAATATATGACATTTCGAAAAGTTTCATTAGTGCTTTGTACATTCACATGTAAACACAATTTCTTAAAGTATCAGAATTAAAAAGTTTCTTTAACTATTACATAAATGATATCGAAAACAACAAGAAAACTGTTTTTATGTTTTTAAACATGAAATTTATGTAATTTTATGTGTATAACAAGCTTTACAGGTAACGACAAAAATCATCCCGTATCATCACATATATATGTGTACTTTTTCTCAGAAACTATTAAATATTAAGACTTCTGATTTAGTCTGAATATTAATTGGACTTTAATATTTATGCTGAAGTGAGATATTTCAAATATATTGTTAAGTTTTTTGAAAACCATGCAACATAAAAATATTACTAATGATTTTCTTGAAAATTTTCATTTTTTTCTACGATAAATGCTTTATGTTAAAATATTTTGGGAAAATTTATAAAGGCTTACTTCAGTTTACATATGAGTTATGTTTTATTGAAATTTTATGAGCATCCTTCATTATTTTTTGAGAAAACAGAACATAAATTTTTATAATCAAATTTTTTGAAGAATGCATTTTTAACATGAAATGTCACTTTATCACAAAAATTATGACTTCCAACATGTATTTGCCACATTTTATTCAACATTAGCATCAAGTCAATATATTTTAAGTAAAAAAAGCATCAAAAATGTTTTCAAATTCTCAGAAAATACATACATAACATTTTTCAGTTTTTGTTTAACGAGATATTTTGTAAAATTTACATCTATTATCACAAAATCTATAAATTTTAGAAGAATTTGTAGCATTTATGTATTACAAATATCAAAGTAGAGCAAATATCATCATAAATATAATGGGAAAAAATTTATCTATATGGTTTTGCTTGCATTTGAAAAAACATGATTTTACGTCATTTCGAAAGTTTTCATATGTGTTTTGTGTGTTCACATGCAAACATAAGTTTCTAAGACTTTTAAATTTCAAAAGTTTCTCTAAACTGTACACATGATTTCTTAAACAGCAAAAATAAAACTGTTTTTATGTTTTTAAACATGATATTTAGGTATTTTTATGTATTTAACCAGCTTCTTGCAACGACAAATGGTATTACACATCTGAATTTTTGTATGTACAATTCATTCAGAAACTTTTGAATATTTAAGTTTAAAAACTTGTCTGTACAGTAAAGTAACATTTATATTTATACTGAAGTGATATTTTTAAAAAAAAATTTAGTTTTTTTAAAAACAGACTTTTATTTATCATCACTGAATTTATTCAAAGTTGTTTGTTTTTTGACACATGTGCTCTTAGCTAAATGTTTTTTTTTGTAATATTTTCAAAATATCACTTCAGTATCCACAAGAATGCATAAGGAATATATAATGTAAATTTGTAGCTTTTTTTTCACATACAGTAAATTTAGAAAAATTTTATTTTTTAAACGTAATTTTAAAAATATAAATTATGAAAATAGTAGTTTTGAAAAAAATCAAACCTTGTGAACGTAAATTTTTAAATACTAAGAAATAATACTTTAAAACACTTGGAAACATGTTGTAACTCAAAATTCCACCACCAAACTAATACAGTTAATCGAACAGTCAACTGTTATCTAAAGTTAATTGCGTTTGAATAAACAAAAAGAAGGCTTTGCAATTGTTTCAGGATATTTAAAAGGTAAATATCTGTCAAAAGGGGGCGTGGTCCGCCAGTTGATGATTTTTTAAAAGTCATTTTGACATAGTTCTATTTGAAAATATGGCATAAATGTTATATCCCTAGAAAGGTAATGAAATACAAATTTCAGAAATATCAAAAACTCAAAATCGATCATTTCATGATTTTTACCCTACTGACTTCCCTTAAGTGTCACATGAGGACGCACTATTGTCCGTTTTTTTGCCATTCGTTAAAAGTTAAGAAAGCTACTGTCAGAAGAAATAATCACTTCACCTCGATATATAAAAAAAACCCTTTTAAGTATCACGGGATTTTCTTTCTTCATGGAAGCTGTTTCTAACCTCAGAACTCAAGATAATCTTTCCAGCCAATTACAATCTCCGTACATTCCAAGTGTCTATGTCCACAAACATTAGGAAAGAGCCTTTCATGTAATAATTCAATGCATGGGATAACTTAACATCAAAAAACATTTAGGAATATATACGATCGTCCGAATTTGTTAACCTGATATCACTCGCCTGAAAAAATCGACCTAAAGTTCTCGCGCCGGGTTTGTCACACCCAAAGGTGTTTACATTGTGTTTTTATCGTAAAATTTGTATACAAAGCTTAAAAAGTAAGAAAAGTAGGAAATACAACATGTTTGTTGCATTTCATTTTTCTGTTGTGCATTGCTTATACACTCCTTTAATATCGTCGTGAGTAAGTGCGATGTTTTCACTGGATCTTAATTTTTTTTTAATCTGTATCTTTTTCAAACTAAAAACATTAGGAGTAAACTTCTCTATTCTTTAAATTTAAATATTTTGAAATTCCTTTCTTATTTTCACTTATTTTGTTTCAAAAATAGTTTCTTTTCAAAAGTTCATCTCCAAGTGCATAAGATGTGTGCTAGTCATCTCCTTTAATATTACGTTTTTCTTAAATGCTTTTGTGTGTCTCTACATATAAAACATTTATTTCAACAGTGTCTCCCTTTTCTAAACCTGGGTCGATTTAAGCGGAAGAATCATACTTGCTGTTATACTCATTATTCATCAGTTAAGTTTTCCTCATCATAACCTCGAAGGGAATTTCTTCATCCGAAAATACTGTTGTACTATGTCTATTAAATACTGTATCTCTTAAATTAATTAAAAATATCACATTTCTTTATCATAACTACAATAATATGCCATAGCATAAGAATGATTTAAAGCGTGCTCATGCATTCAGAATTGTAACGGTGATTCACGCGCAGAATATGAAATACCCGAAGAGATGATATCCAAAAATATATACACTCATGTCCATAAATTAAGGATAATTAAGTTCAGGCAAAGAAAGAGACAGAAGCAAAACAAATTTGACTTATTTGTAAATTCTATTTAATAAACAAAATGTAAAGAGCAAAAAAGATTCTATATGTTTGACATAATTAATGAAAATTGCGATTTTTACTCCCTGGAAAAAATTTCAAAAAAGAACCTATTTACAAAAAACAGTATCACATGGTTAGTATGATAGTTTATACGGAGTATGTCTCCCGGACGATGCAATACAGGCCTTACAACGCCTACGCATGCTGAGTATTAAATTATCAATCTAATCTTGGGGAATATTACACAACTCATCAAGCAATGCCCTCCGAAGTTCTAGTAGACAGGTGGGAGGGGCTAATCTCACACATGCTCTATTGGAATCAAGTCCGGTGAGTATGCTGGCCAATCCATACGGGTGATTTCCTCCGATTGAAGGCATTCGTCTACAATGTTTGCACGGTGAGGATGGGCGTTGTCATCCATAAACAGAAATTCTACACCCATGGCACCCCGAAACAAACGTACATGTTGTTCCAGAATGACATCCCGATACATGTGGCCTGTCATCGTTACACTCTGAACATGCAGGTCAGTTCTGGAACTAAGAATAATTCTTCCCCAAAAGAGCCATCCTGCACCACCGTAACGGTGTCGTTTAATGGTGTTCTCTTGGCGGTAACGGGTACCTGGCGCTCTCCATGTGAAAGTTCGGCGAGAATCAGACTGCAAACTAAACCTGGACTCGTCATAAAACATCGCACAAGACCACTGTTGCGGTGTTCACAATGCATGCTCTCTATTCCAGGTTAATCGCAGGCGATAGTGAGTTGCGGTAACACATCTGACAGGCCTACGAGCATATAGACCAATGTGCCCTAAGCGTCTGTACACGGTCTGCCTTGAAACTGTCGTACCGGTTGCTGAAGAGAGCTGACGAGGTAGGTCTGATGCTGTTCTCCGTCTGTTTCTTTTGGCAGTAACTACCAAATACCTGTCCTCATTCGGCGTTGTAACTCGTGGGCGACCTGTGCTGTAACACCTACTCACATTACCATCATCTTGGAATCGTTGCCAAAGCCTGGAGATGACACTCTGGGTGATTCCAAGTTCCTTGGATACTTCCTGCTGGGTACTTCCACGTTAAAATTCTACCACGTAAAAAATCATTCAAATGCTTCCTTTGTGCCATAACTATGCGGTTATTGCACTGAAAGGCTTTTAAAGCGCTTGTGAACAATTTTACTTCTTTGCCAACATTCCTTATATACCCCTCTCTTACACTCTCGTCATTGTGACGTACTATCCGCGCAATCTGGTGGTTTCCTGTAATTTGCATATTGTTCTTCAAGATGTGTGTGATAATTCTACAGGTGAAATTTTTATTTTAGAGTTCAATTTCTGTGTGACTCTGAATTATCCTTAATTTATGGACATGAGTGTAGTTAGAATTCTCCTAAGAGCTAAGTCCTCTCAAAGGATATGACGTGAAAGTCAGCAAAACGAAAAACTATCAATTTTCCAATAAAGGTTTAGAAAGAGCGTTGAAAAAAGGTTAGACGGTGTGCATGACACACGCTGCGCGACTAGTGCCGGGTTAAATCTAGGGTGCCTGGAGACCGGGTCACTGTCGCGTTGTAATCATAAAATTTAGGCTATAGAAGCAGAATCATGCACTATATTCTCTTTAAATTTATGAATTCATTTGGAATTTCAATAATATTGAATATAGCAGTGGTCTTCAAACTTTTTCAACAAATGGAACCTCTAGAACTAGAAGGTGTTTTTGTGGAAACCTATTCCACACACACACACTTAGAAGAATATACCTGAAAACAATATTTAAAATAGATCAACATGTTATAGGTACTTTATATTAAAGCAATTAAAAAATATTTCATTTTTTTAATAAAATTTTAATCTACTTTGTAAATAATTTATTCCTTAATAATATTAATCTGTGATCCACAAGTGTCACATACCCATGCATTACGTTTAGTAATTGTGATATGTGCTTTAATTTTTTTCATACAAATTGTCAAAGTCTAGGTCTATTGAGATTAACTGCAATCGCGCATTACATATTCTGAGTTTAATGTACTTCTAAACTTTGTTTTTGTAGCCACTCATGCTGAGAAATACTTTTCACTTATACGAAGGTAACTCTGACATTTTTGAGATAGCGCAGACAAGAAGCTATAAAAACAAATTAATGGTTTAATTTGAAATACAAAGTATTTTAACAGAGTAGAACAATTTTTACTAACTTATTTCAAGCTGTTTAGCGTAGAATAAATTTTAGACAGCAGAGAAAATGGTGTTGACGCAAGAACATTATCGTCTTATGATTTTCTGTGAGTTTAAAAGCAGATTAAATGAAGAGGAACGCGTTTAACGGCTGCAATTAGCATTTGGCGATGAATCGTCATGTCGTGCGACTGTATTCCGATGGTTTAAAGAATTTTTCTGTGGTCACAATTATCTTTAAGATGAAAAACACACAGGAAGGCCGAAGTCGGCAGTAAATCCTAGATATTGTGTCTGCCATACGAAAAATGTTAATGGATGATAACCACTGTACCTACCAAATGATACAGAAGGAACTTAACTTTGGATCCGCAGCCATATACAAAATTAAATATGAAAAAAATAGTTTGCCATTGGATTCCCCGTAATCTAACTGAGCACCAAAAAGAGGAACGTGTCTCAAAATCAGTAAAATAATCTCTTAATTTCCTAAATAATGGTGGCCCCCACTTAATTTCTAAAATTCTAATGGGTGATGAAACGTACATGCCGTTTTTTGCCGTTCCAACACGTCAAAAAAGGAAAAGTATGGGTCTTTGAAGGTGATTGCACGCCAACAATGAAGAAAAGACAACGAGCAATGGAAAAATAACGGGTGCCTTTTTTCAGAAGTACCGGATTGATCATAGCCATCAAGTGGGTAGGACAGAAGACAGTAGCAGTAAACTGGTATACGACTAAATGTCTTCCAGAAATTATTCAAGAAGTTAATGGTAGAGGACTAATGCTTCACCGTGACAGTGCATCCTCCCATACAGCCGGAGTAGCAGCGGAGCTTCTTAAGCAAAAACAACAGAAAGTGATTGAGATCCCCCTTATTCATCGGATCTAGCTATATGTGACTTTGGGTTAGTTTTAAATCTAAAAAATAACTTACTTAGACTTTGTTTTCACTCAGAAGACATTGATGTGGCTATAAATTCATTTTTTCATCAATTCCTAGAAGTGAATCGTTTTAGGCATTTAATCTGTGGAAAATTAGTATACAAAAGTACATTGATACTAGATGAGACTACTTTGAACACTCCTAAAATTTTGTAAATTTTAAATTTAAAAACCTAAGAATATCTCAAAAAATTCAGAGTGACCCTTAACAACATGGTTCTGAATGGTAGTAAAATGTCTACAGAAATCCTGTATATCTTGCATGAATTTGCAACGAAAGATTTAGGAGCTATTCTTCCTTTAATTTAGATTTTTAATATCAAATCTGTCGATATGTCGATTAGTTATTTCTTTTTTTTATTGTAGATTTTTGCAACAAGTTCAAAAACGGGCACTTTGTGGAATCTGGGAAAATAAACAATAAAATATTCATAAATTCTAATAGGTAATATATATATATATATACATGTAATGACTTCTTCTAACTCTCTTTAACTGTAACCCGTTAAATCATTTCCTAGTTCTTTCGCATCTTAATCTAATTGCTCGCGCGCATAATCTTAATTTTAATCTAATTGATCGCGCACATAATCGTAATCTAATTGCTCGCGCGCATTTGCATCCAATCACGACTCCTGTTACAAAAGAGTCGTATGACCTTCACCGTCAATATAAAAAACGGAGCACATGGTTACGCCGCCCATTTCGCTTCTTGTCTCTTGTCATCATGTAGTCTGCTGCAGCTAGTCTTTGTGTATTGTTGTGGGTGTGTATATTTGTGATTACGTACATCTATGTGTCGTCCTTGTCTTGCTTAATTGTTTTCAAGATATATAATAAACCGATTTATAATTAACCTCAAGAATGTTTCTTCATTATCAGTTTAAAGAATCCATTCCAACGAATATCGTCATATTACACACACACACACACACACACACACACACACACACACACACACACACACACACACACACACACACACACACACACACACACACACACACACACACATACACACACACACACACACACACACACATATATATATATATATAAGGATAAAATGTCTTAATAATATTTTATTACAGTATATTACAAGTTTGAACAGAGTATTGCAAAATAAAATCACTATGTATAAATAAAAGTTTCAGTATTTTAATGACAGGGATAAGCTTTGCATATTTGTGGGTATATAAACTTCATACAGAATGTGAATCCATTTTGCATACACATTTATAATTTTCGTTTCAATTTTTTTTTACTTCTGGAACCCCTGAATATATTTCGTGGAACACAATTTGAAGACTACTGGAATATAGCATTAGTGCATAATTAGAAATACGATAAATAGGACATTTGATTCGACAAATGAAAAGAAGCTGTTGACGCAATGAAAATGTTTAAGGTAACTGGGACGTCTACGAGAAGGAAAAAATGAACTTTTTTAGCACCAAATTTAAATGGTTCTCACTTATTTAAATTTAAAGCAACGGAAATAAATTTTTTAGGTTGAGTTATCTGTATATTTATGTACTTGTTAATGTAAAAAAAATTCGTTTTAAATTACAAATAAATCTGTAAAAGCAATAATTAATCAATAACTATTTTTTTTTATTTTCAAGCATGTTCTTATCTTTAGGTACACTTTGCATATATAGCTATTAAATTTCACGGAGTTTTTGTAAACATAGCAATCGATAAAATGAACGAAATGAAATTTTAAAATAAAAATTTATGAAAATTAAAAACAATTTTAATTTAGTGATTCCAATTTCCTTTAAATTTTATGCAGAAATTGTGCTATATCTGAAATTTCTGAAAGTTTATTTGAAAACAAATTCGTTCACTTTGTTAAAAATTTGTTAATCTTGTATTATGCAAAATATCAGCACTCTTGGGAAAATAAATTTTGAAGAAAGTGTACCGGAATCACCAAAAAATGCTTTTACAGAAAATTGCAAATAAAGATATTTTCATCTGTGATTTGTAAAATTATATATTTTAATACAATATAAGGTTATACCATTGTTAATTGGATTATTTTACATCATTTCTCAGTTTTTAAATTGTAAGTTTAAAATTATAGATTTTTAGAAGTCTTTTTAATTACCCTTTCCCTAATTCATCAATACGTGTTATCAACGATTCAATGCTTCTCCCATTTAAGATACATAAATATAAATTTTAGTATTTTTACTTCACTTTGAACATCATCATTACAGGATATTACAAAATTCCTTACACATATTTTTATTGCTATTATTATACACACAAAAGAAATGTCTTTGATGGATTTATGAAGTTAATTTGATGTCTAATTTAAATGAAACTCTGTTTTTAAAAATTATAACAAAGTTTTTGTATTCATACATTTGATTATTTATTTATTTTAAAGAAAAACCAACAGTAATAAACATATAGAGAGTAATTCATGACATTCAAATGCAGTTAAGAAAAACGAAATGTCTATTTTACACACTGTATTTAATTAAGAATAATCCTCAAAATCTACTTTGTACTCCATATACACTTGATTTATAATTTAAAAGCTACACTGAGTATTTATATAAATGCAAAACCAGACATAAATATCATTTAAAAAAAACAAGACTTTTTTAAGTTTTGTAAAAAATCTTTTAAATTTTCCGTAATTTCTTTAGAAAAAAATGTAAAATTTTCAATATAAATTTGAGGATATAATATAGAAAAATTACATTCTTCAAATAAAAAAATTAGTTTTCTACAATACATATAGAATATACTACATATTTCTAAGAAAGTGTACCTGAGAGAGAATCACAGTTACATCACATTTGTTTGCAATTTTAAAATTCAATTTTCTAGCATTCTTTTGATCAAATTCTCATAAATAATGCATCTATAGAAGCAGCAAAGTGCCCTCTATTTTTTAAAAGTAAAATAAAAAAATGCAAAATTTAAAGCATTTTCGCGTTCCAGTTACTTTAACACAGAGTTCTTCATACATTATGTGGTGCTCTTAAAATATAAATAAATAAGGTTTCTAAAGCAATGCTATTTCTAAATTAATCAATCATTTAATATGAAAGTATCACATGAAGTATTTTTTTAGGCGTATGTGGAAGAAAGAGATCTGCCTAATATGTCATTATATGAAATAAATAAAAAAAACATTAACAGTACTATCCAAGAATAGTTTTATCTTTTCAAGAAAGCTGTGTTGGGGACTGAAGAAAAACAAGTTACATTTAAACCACGCAAAATTTAGGAATTCATTTTGTATATTTCCAGATGTATGGAATTAGTTAATTTATGTTTTGTTCTTATAACTACAAAAAAATCTTTATTGACACAAATGTAATACGTTCACGGAAACTAATCTATCTACGATCTAGATAAAACCCAATAAATTGAATGAAAAGTAAAAAAGTACATAAACGGGAAAAGAACAAACAAAGGAAAACTTTATATGTATAAGAAACAATACTCTTCCAGGAAACCCATACCTCAAGGGAAGAGGAGACGGGTTTTATCAACAGCTCAAACCTTGAGAAAGAAAATAACAGCCTAATTGTCACAGGGAATAGACCTATAAATATCTGTCTGATGTAGAAGTATTCTTAAAAATTCAATTTGTTTCGAGAACATATTTTCCCAAATTCCTACGAGTATTTTTCGTGCATTAAGTTTCCACTTTTTATGCAGTAAATGTCTCCTTAGATATATTATACTAAAAAAAAGTTTGCTAATTATGATCCTGATATTAATTCTTTGCTGAAATAGCTGATGTTGTCTGAAGAGATTAAAAGAATTTGTAGATTGTATTATAGTAGAACCCGATTTATACCGAACACCTATTTAACGGATTTTCTGATTCAACGAACTTTTCTCTTTCTCTGAATAAAGTGAAGGTAAAAAAAAACCTTATTTAACGAATAATAAACCCTTCATTAACAAAAGATTTAAACAGCTGAAAATTTAATTTTTTTAATTATTTTGTACTAGAAAAAGCAGATTTTCTTTCAAGGGACATATTCTTTTTGTTCGGAGCAGGAAAACTTTTTTCTTGTATGCCGAAAATTTCGTCGGGAAACTATGAAGATATTAACCTTTACAGGAGCATTAGTGTAAGTGAGTGAGTGCATATTAACGTCCCACTGTTCAGCTACACGAGGGCTTTTGGGGACGGTCCGCGTAATTTTGAACCATGGTCAAGTGACGCGGATGACACCTGAGCTGGGGAGCATTAGTGTAACCTATCGTATGAGTTTTTAATAGGAATGGAACAACCTTTTTCTTCTTATCCCTCTCCATCCTCACATGAGAGTATTTTAAAATTTTAATCTTTATGTTTCTTTTGATGAGGAACTGACTTTCCTGTGTAACTGAATTATAGGAAATTGTTTTTTTCCACTCGGAGTCATTCAATAGCAATTTGATGCAGAAATTGTTAATGGAACTCCTATCAATCCAGTTACAATTTTTAATGCTTTAAATTGCTTGGAAACTGAAAATATACCTTATACAGCAGGACGTAAAGTTCGCTGTATTTCCTTATCAGCATATAGTCAAAAATCAACTTGTTCGTGTCAGCAATCAAAAAGGTCATCAAACATTTATTGCTCAGTATTTAAAAATTTGCAATTAACTGGTACGTAATAATTAATTAATAGTATTTTTACCTGTTGAATAAAAAGTGTATAATTTTTAACTATGGATATTTTTTGCGTGTGCAGTTGCTTATTATAGAATTCCTAAAAGATAAGTGTAATAAATTTACATTTTATTTGAATCCCGATATAATGTATAGCCAGAATGAACGAACAAAATGTTGGCTCCCGATGATTTCTATAAATCGGGTCCGAGAGTTAAACTTAAAAAAAGAAATAATCTATTTCTGAAACGTGTATAATTTATCATTTATTTACATTACAATATTAGGTTTCTCTATAAAAATGTTTATGTATGAGTCGTTACACAACTGTAAAGAGTCTGTATATATATAAAAAATTCTGTTATTATTTTTGCACTTTCGACCATTTGAATTTTCTCTATCAAGATATTTATATAAAATAAATTCCTTAGACATTTTTTGCACATGACTAATACTTAAATTATCGATTACATAGTGCTCTGTCACTCATGCGTGAAAAGTACTCCAATTAATTATAAACTTTCGAATCATATTGTACGAAATGTAAAAAACATATATTTTAAATCGATTATTTGCTATGCGCAATAATTGTATAATGCTAACGCATAACCTATATTTTAGAAAGCGGAGCAACAAACTTTTGCTTGAAGCCACCTTTCAGGACATAAGACTGAAGAAAATGTGAAGATTACATTTTTGAAAGCAGAAAGCAATATATCATAAATAATCTCGGATACCTAGTGGTGAGTACATTATGGTAGAAGTAATTCCAAAAGAGCCAATGCCTGGCTTATGTATAAATTTAGGATTATTGTCGATGCATTTGTCACCCTGACACTCTTACGCAACATTAGGCATATTAACATTGAATGGGCGTTGTAATGTGGGCATCTGGAATGTGAAACAGTCCTCAGTCCCATATCCTGGTTGACTTTGATGTTGGGCATGGCGATGGTGGGGTTTTCCTTCTGCTTAAACATGAATCATGGCTATTGGCTGATGCGATGGCATCCGGGAGGCATGGCAATGATTCTTCATATGGCTGCTGTAGAGATGATTTATTTTGGCATGGGGTGAGAGCTTAGAGCTTGCTCTCTGAACATATTAACATTATAACTTAAAACCTACTCAAGTGAAGGGGACCACACTTGAGTAAACAACTCCTTAATTTCTACACCACTCTAACATTAGGACTCTGACACCTTAAAGATTCAACGTGCCTCTGTTCAATTCTTTACTTGTTGCCTAATTTTTTTGATTCCTTATTACTTGCAAACAATGTTAATATCATGAGTTTGGAAAACTATGTTCATCTTAACAACATTAAGAGACCAAGCAGAAATTCTCTTTGATTCATACTCCCCCCGTAATGTTAAATTTCTTCATTTGTTCGGGTGGCCAATCAGTTTTTCTGAATTACTTAATTTTCTTCCTTTAAAAAAATATTAAAAGTTGTGCTTAAGATTTTAAATTCTACACTGCCCCACACTGGCAAGATTTTCAACCTTAATTTTTATAACAACTTCAGAGCAGCCAATCCAGAGCAATCTGACTTCACCCTCTCGACCATTAGCCCCCCCAAAGCAAGTACTCATCTCCACTTCAAGACTCATTCGTTCCACCAAACAGATACCTTCCTATCCACATAGGACTACGACTTTTGTCAAGCACAGAAAGACTCTCTGATAGGTGAGTGAGGTTAGCTTCGCGAGCCAATTACCCAGGGACGTTAATAGTATCTGTCCAATTCTTACTGCTACTTCAAAATCAAATTCATTTTTTAAACTTTCAGTAAAATATTGTGTTAGTATTTTATTTTAATAATATATTTCTTTTTTTTTCAAAAATTATTTTAAAAACATTTTGAAGAATTTTTATACGATGGACAATTGAACAAAATTAGTACTTCGTATCGAAGTGTTTTTAAAACAGTATCCATAGCTGCAAATTATATTATACTGATCGAGAAATTCAATTTTAAGATTAAATTTATTCAGTTTAAAACGATTTTTCTTTTATTTTGATAACGAAAAAAGAACATACAGTTGTAGGTTATTAAGTAATTGAGACTGATTTGGTTCTTCCATTCGATAGTTTTGTTTAACGTGATATATTCATTTTTCCCCATTGGAACACATTATTTAATAGCCTGTTGTACATATCATTAAAATTTTAATTAATGTAAATCAATAAATTATAACAATATTACTAAAAAAATTGCTTTTCGAAAATTCCGGCATCTAATTAAAAAATACGTACAGAATCAAGCGTTCTAAAATGAAGATAAAAAAAAACTTGCTCTTAATTTTGTTATTTTCAATTCCTACTCTATTAGCTCACTCTCTCTATATATTTATTTATATACATATTTATCTTGTTCAAATTTTCAATCGCTAATAAAATACTTTCAATTAATCCATTTACAAAGTCAAATAAATTTTTTTAAAACTTGTAGTGGATGACACATGATGTTAATGCAGTTTTTTTCAAATATTAATTAATTAATTACCATTTAATTAATTTAAATTATATTAATTACCGGTTTTTGAAGGCCAACTTAGATTTGTCTCCATTGTTGTAACAATGTAACTGTTAAAACGATGACAAAAGTTAGCGTCGAAAACCGATTCTTAGCCAAATTATACAAACCGGATATGCATTGTTTCTACAATGCAGACAAATCATGCTCTTTCTTCAATTCCCATTATTAGATCACACTCTCTTCCTATATATATATATATATATATATATATATCCTGTACAAATTTTTAATCGTTAATAAAAATACTTTCTATTCATCCATTCAGAGTAGGTTTACTCACACTATTTTTTATATTACTCTCTTATTTCCAATTACTGAATTATAAACGCTAGATGTTTCACTTGCGCTTAAAAACCTTTTTAAGGGATATTTTTTCAAGGAATAGCTCACCATTTTGTATTAGTGTAATTAAAGTATGCTGTATATTCTGAAATATTTATTTCATTAAACCGCGGTCACTCGCGCCTGTTTTTTGTACCGTCATTACTCGTGGGGTGTAGAGAACACCCAAAACTTTTAAGGCGTTTATTTAAATATGAAAAAAAAATTAAGTCAATAATGATGCACATTTGTGAAATACAAGATGTTTTTTGTATGGTACAAATAAAAATATTACATTTATTTTATACAAATTGGATTGACATTATTTTAAAATAAACCTGCAAAATTTTCATTTTAAAATACATAATTTTGTATTTTTTGTAAACCACGAGAAAAACGTTAAAACCAGTAATAAACTTACTTCGTAATTAATGTTAAGGCTGGTAGAAATTAAAAAAACAAATATTTTAATCATTTTACAAACATGTAGAGCAGACTATAAACATAACTCAATTGCTCGTGGAAAGTTCTCAGTACCCGAGATAAATTTTTGAAGGTCGTTACGTTCCAATCGTCCAAGCTAGAATGATTGCATCATGCCTGAAGGTTCAATGACCTAAATGAACAACTGCTGAAAAAATCGCGGTTCTGCGCATTCTTTTTGAAATTTTAGGATGCTTTTCTTGTCGTTGGGGTGCACACAGCACCCCGCGCAAGTGATCGCGGGTTAAAGACAATGATTTACGGCAATATGCCACTGATCAAGTATAATTATTAAAATAATTTGTTAATAAGAAAATAAAATATTATCTTAAAGAAAAGTTTGATAAAAAGTCTCACAAGGAAGTTACCGGTAAATTCTGAAATCTTTAAATCGTTTTGAAGAATGATGAGCAGAAAACTCTCGAATGAATCACTATTTAATAACATAGCGTAATACAGTGAGAAGAAACATTCGCGTAGAATAAATAAACGCATTCTTTGCATTTTAGCTATTGTTTATCACTCTTTTAATATCGAACTGTCAAGAAACGTAGAGAATCTATATATGAATTATGTATCAATTTTATTATCTTACTTACAATGTATATGTACAATGTTTAAATATATTTTTGTCTGAAATGTATTATTTCGTAACCTGTATATATAAATTCATGATCTAAGGCCGCTTTGAGTTCCAAGAAAAACCTGTCAAGAAAATGAATTAGTAATATTTCGACCGTTTTGCGAAACAATAGACAAGAATATTCGCATAAAAGTGCTAATATAATCGAACATATAAAAAGAATTTGCTTTTATCTCTAATTATTTTTTTTAATATTTTGTAACACTCATTTCAGAAGATAAATCACTGAAATGAAACTACATTTTCAACGACGTTCACCCATAACTGAACAGATTGAGTGAAAAAGTCAATGTTAATGTCACACAAGAGCTACACAAGGGCTTTTGTCGACGTACCTCGTCGTTCTGAACCACGGTTAATTGACGAAGACGACACCTTCGCTGGCATTCCGCTCTCCTAACTTCCCTACCATACCGCTGATATGACAACATTTTAAAATGGGAATCGCCAACTTCTGCACGATGGGGCTTCAGCGGTACCAGGCTTGACCTCGTGACAGGCCAAGCACGTATTTGTTGTCTTGACACTAGTTTACCACGGACTCTAACTGAACCGGTTTATAAACCAGAAGTGAAGTAACTGAGGTTAAAATTTCATTTCTGCCACTATTTTTTGAACTCCTGTTTCACAACTGCGAATTTGTAAACTTATTGTTTAAATAGACCCAGTGAATGAGCTTACTGCGCACGAGAGTTAGACCTAAACGACTTTTGAGACCGATCTAAATTTTCTAATCTGAACTGGACTTAAGAGAGAAACCGTGCGGCGAGGAAACGAAGTTGCTGGAAAAATGGTTTTCTTTCTTAGAGACCGCAAATACCAGTACAAGGTCAATGTGACGGTAAATAAATTGGTTAATTAATGCCTTTTTGGTTGAAAGTTTCCTGATTGAACTAACTACGTGATCTTAAACATATTTCTAAAAAAGCCAAACAATATTGAGGGCATCTTTATTTTAAATCAAAATATCATATTTTAATTCTGTATATCCAATAAGTTCACAGACGTAGAAAGATTCAATGCATACTGTATATGATGAAACAATTCATAAAGTGGGAATAATCTTTTCAATTTGATTAATTTCAGTGTCTTAAGAAGCTACATGATGACTATCGGAGATAAAATGCGAGGAGAATCGAATCTATAGCGAAAAACTTTCTTTCTTCAACACTAGTTCACGTAGTGATAAATACGATGTAAACATTTGAGATGCATTTTGCTTTAAATTACCTAGTTTCTTAGTCCCATTTGAGAACACTATACAAAAAAATCTAGCTTCTGAAAATCCAAGCATCGATAAACGACGCTTTTTTTAACCTGTATTATATATCTTAGATCCAAAAGATAACTGACAAAAATAAGATTTAATATATTCTGCATTATGATCAATTTACAGTGGCAATAATATGCTTGGATTTAATTTTGATTTATGTTCAATTATAAACTGTACGAGGACTAGTGGTGACGAACCTCTTAAATTTGAACAAGTGACTAGGGCAACACATAAACCGAAATTCCTCTTTTCACACTTCCCCACCATAGGACTTTGAGCCTCGACAGAATTATCGAGCATCAGCTTTTCCAAACAACACGTCTTCAGTAGCACTAAGTTTGCACTTTGACTGACACAGGTCAGCTACGAGTTTACGACCGTACGGCGATATAGTACCCTAAAATCATTAAACTGTCGAAAAAATTTTATTGGCTTATTTGATACTCGGAATCGTTATAAATATGCCTGCGAAATTTCAAAGCTTTACCTGCATTTTTCATTAAGTAATGGAGCAATGTTTTGATGCTAAACAGCAACTACCACGCCTACATTTCAGATTATCTGCTAAAAAACAGCCTGATAAAAAATTAATTAATTATTTTCTAATGCGCATCAACGAGACTGACATTATATATGCAGTAATAAATCATTTTAAGAAAGAATTGTGCAATTCATGCAAAAATTCTAATTTGTGAATTATTTAGATCAAATGGATTTGGTCAAGATTTAAAAGTTGTGCGTGCTTTTTATGATATTATTATGAATGAAATTAAAACTTTAAAACGGATTCTCCCAAAGCACAATACTAAATCTCATTTTGATAACTCAGACAATTTAAAATCTAATTTCAAGAATAGAAACTCTCCCATTTTTATATATTTGTTTTTGTGATATATATAGATCCCATGTGTGCGAGATTCAACACTTTTGTCATTAAAATATTTTAAGATATGTATTTAAACAAATGCACATATACAGTTCTTAGATTTTGACGTGTTTTACCTATAAATTGTTATTGATTTTGCTTTTATTCGTGTACAAATTTAACATGCGAAGCCTTTTAAAGTCATGAAATAAAAAATAAAGGCATAAACATCTTTGTACATGTTGGCATTATCTCTGAGCATAGAATTAGCTCTGAAGTGTGTGTATTTATTTTTTTAAATAATTATTAAGATAAAGTTTTATGTGAAATATTGATCTTTCATTCGTTTTTTTTCTATAGATTCATTATGCAGTATACGGTTTAATTGTTCTACATTTGTGCAATTTTTTATGGTAAAGAGTTTTAAATAAGCTAATTAATATTTCATAAATTTTCAGACTATTCGATTAATATTATATCATGCTATTCATGGAATGAAACTTCAAACTCATAATTCTCCATGTTGAATTTTTGTACATATACTGTTAATCAAAACTAAGGCTTTTTTGATAATTGAAATATGGGTTTGAAATTTTTTATACATGTTATAAATGCATGTTTTGTAAAATGTGCATGGAATTAGCTCTAACATGTGTGTTTAGTACTTTTTCTAAAAAATTTCAAAATAAAATTAACATTTTTTTGGGGAATTTTTGGAAGTTTAACTATAAAAAAATTAATAAAAAATAAAGAGCAGCAGCAGTAAACACCCATGCACAGTTTTATGTAGTATATATAAGGTACTTAGGAAAAAAATTGAAGGAAAGAGACATATCTAAAACGCCTTAGGATTTAAAAAAAGCTAAAAAATTTAAATTTTACAAACATTTTGCAACAAATTAAAATTTTTTGTATGGAATTATTATTAAATATTAACCTTTATGAAATACAATTAAAACCAAATATAAAATATTAAAAATAAAAAAAATTGTGAAGAT
>BMAO01000238.1:0-68895 GCA_019973975.1 Trichonephila clavata | reverse complement strand
TTGGCAAGTTGGAAGTAAAGTGCTGGTAAGTGAGTTGGCGAGTTAGTTTGTTAGTTGAAGATTGAAGGAGATTGTGGAATTATTAAGAGATTTTAGAGTTTGTCCATGAAAAGAATTACGGAGAGTGGATCCAACGACAGTGATTAAATCCAGATAAAGATCTTCCCACAAGATTCAAGTGTAGGATACGCTTCATAAAAGTACAGGTATCGAGAGCTTGTTTAATTAGAAGTTAGCTTATTAATGTGCGACGTAGTTTATGTTGAGCGTATTTAAGCTATCGTAGATTCATTTGAGGGTCCGTAGTATTATCCCCGTGTTATTGAATCTCACCTCCGCGCTCTACTATTTTATTATTTATCTTAATTAGATTGTTATTGTGCCTGATTGATATTTTGGTAACAATAAAATAGTTACTATGAAATCATGTCTGTTGATTATTCAGTTTCTCCACTCACCTAGTAAGGCATAGGGTTCAGATAGAAGCAGGAACCGCCGACGTTATACGTTATATATATATATATAAGGGGTGATCAAATGAAAAGGTACGAAACGACATAAAAATGAAACAGTTAAACATTTGCATATTCCGCCAAGGGAGAATGTAGCGAGACATCTCGGGATGCCATTGGGGGCTCTGACTGGGATCGGATCATGCGCGGGGGCCCACATGTGCAGGAGAGAGCTAAGGCTCTTATAAAAAGCGGCGTCCAAATGATGCGGCAGTCCGTATGAGGATTCGCGTTGCAAAATTCGACGATTGAGGAGCAGCGAAGTGTTATCCAATTTCTGACAGCGGAAGGTGAGAAACCGGCAGCTATTCATCGGCGGATGGTGACCGTTTACGGGGAGAAATGTGTCTCTGACAGGTCTGTCAGAAAATGGAGTGTCCGTTTTCGTGCAGGCCGTGAGAGTGTGGATGATGACCGGAGACCAGGCCAGGCAAACATTGTTATCACGAGCGATCTCATCGACAAGGTGGGAGATCTAGTGAGAAGTGATCGGCGTGTCACATTGTGAATGTTGGCGCTGAAGGTGGATGTCAGCTATGGAACCGTGTGGACAATTGTTCACGACAGGTTGCGATTTCGGAAGGTGTGTGCCGCTTGGGTTCCGAAGCAGCTCACCGACCAGCAAAAGAAACTGCGTATGGGACTAGCGCTGCAACATCTGTTTCGGTATTAGGAAGACCCCGCTTTCATGAAGCGGATCGTCACATGTAAGGAGACCTGGTGCCATTACTACGAGCCAGAGACAAAGCGGGACAGCATGCAGTGGAAGCACGCGTCGTCACTTCCACTAAAAAGTTTAGAGCTGTGAAGTCAGCAGGCAAGGTGTTGCTCACTGTCTTTTTCGACGTTCAAGGTCCGCTACTTGTGGAATTCCTCGAGCACAGAAAAAGTATTAACTCCGATGTGTACTGTGAGACATTCCGACGCCTACGCAGGTCCATCAAGAACAAAAGACCGGGGCTGCTCACGGAGGGTGTGGTTCTGCCCATGATAACGCGCGGCCGCACGTCTCCAGAGTCACACAAATGGAACTAGACAAGTTCAAATGGGAGACGTTGGACCATCCACCCTACAGTCTGGACATGTCGCCCCTGCGATTTCCATGTGTTGGGTCCACTGAAAAAACACCTGAAATGGAAGCACACAGCCACAGTAATTCTGGGAACAAGGAATCCTGCGGCTTGTTCATCAGTGGGATCGTTGTGCTCAGGCCTATGGTGTATATTTTGAATAAAGTCTACATTTGTACCCACCGTGTCATTTCGTACCTTTTCATTTGATCACCCCTTGTGATCAATGAAATATAGGTAGCGCTGTTGCAGTCAGCCACTTCCATTTAGAAGTAGTCTTGTGGCAATAGTCAGTGCATGTATCTTCTTTAAGAGGACACAGTACGATTCCAATGACAAAAATTGGTCAAAAAATCGAATTTAATTTTCTAAAATTAAATTATTTTTTACATACCTTTCTATAACCTGACAAAATTTTAAAGCTCTGAACTTAAAAAACACAGAATTATGATAGCTGTTACGTTCGTTTTTTTACATCTCTATGGCAAATCAAATCTTTAAACTTACTTATCTCGGAAAGATAAAATAACTAGTCTGCCTTGATTTAAAATGCTAAGGCTTTTTTCTATTGTGCTAATGCTTTGAATTTTTTTTACCTATTGCTAATAGTACATGTAACAAAATTGGTATACATTTTGGTATCAAAGCAATACTTATTTTTTTAAAATAATTGAACTCAGAATTTCTACATTTTTTAAGGAATTTCAATAAGCATTCATAAAAAAGAAGTATTGTAGGAATACCAATCATGTTATTGCAAAACATATACCAACTTTTGTTACACATAGTTTGAGGTACTTGTAAATCAAATTTCAAGCGTGTATGTAAATTTTTGTAAGAGGAGTGCATTTTAAAATCACTTCAAAAATTTAAGTTTTTTTCCTTAAAAAATTAAATGGCTAGCTTTTTCATAAAATTTTGAGCACAAAATCTGTTTTACATAATATACAGACATTGGAGGCAACCAAAAAAAAATTTGAAATTCCTTAAATAAAAAATTTTTGCGTAAATCGTACCATGTCCGTCCCCTTAAAAATGTAAACACGCTCTATAGAGAAATATTCTTTTGTGAAATACTCTTGCAGCAAAATACTTAACTTGTGAAATGTGAACTATGCTATTATTAGTGAATATTCTATTCTTTCTTTCTCTTTTCTATTCTATCATATTGAAATATTCTTCATCATTGAAATATATTCAAAAATATCAAATTAAATTTGGACTTTTCATTGAATCGATTTTCTTTCCAACAACAACAACACAGACTAGAATCAAACCAAAGCTTTTACGATGTAGTATATTTCACAGTCCTCTACCTTAACTACAGTGCTTCTATGCAGTATTTGTACATTGTAACGTAATACTGAACTGAGTACTTGAAAAACACGTTTAGAATAAATTTTAATTTTCTTTATTAAAAAGAATTATTTTGCAAATAAACATACTTGTCTTTCAAATAAAAAAAATTCGTAATTGACGACAAAAATATGATTAACACTAATTTATTTATGGGAATTCCCTATTCTATTAATATTTAATTATATTTTAGAATATATCATTGAGTGAAAAAGAACTTTTGAAATTTCGAAAAAGGGCCTTTTTAACAAGTAAATTGGAATAAAATGAAATAACCACCTCTTTCATTTGAAACTAAATTATTTTCCCAGAAAAGCGGGGAAATGTGTCTTGCAATTTCCAGTATTTACCGTTGATGAATATTAATACATTTTACATGAGCTCGAATACTTTTTTATGTCCTTTTTATTTAATCAGCAAATAGGTTTTCGATGATAGCGAAATAAAGGAATCATATGAAATAATTTCTTAAGTAAATAAATTAATGAACTAAGCAAATAAAGTGTGTGCTCCATACATAAATTATATTTACATTTGTTCGATCGGGCAGCTCGAATAGAATATGATGTGCTTATCATTTTTTTCCCTCCTTTAATTACTACATTCTCATGAATCGTCTCAAAAGCAAATATTTGTTTAATTTGTTATTAGATGTAGAAATACTTGCAGCATTCCATTTCTGTAATTACCTTTTTTAATTTCTTTATCGTGTTTGAAAATATTCTTACGTTGATCGGGGTTCGAGGATTTTATGCAAATTAGTCTCAAGGAACAAGACAGTTCTTTAAGAGCAATGAAAATTCATTGTCGAAAATCCAATCCTTGAAATACTGGATTCAGCAGCAATATTCGCAGAATAAATCTCAGAAGGTCTTCACACCTTCAGCAGCACTTAGACGCAATTATCAGTGTCTAAAATACACGTACGCAAAAGATTATTCACAAGCATAGCTGAGCTAATCGGTAATGACGGTTAAGGCAAGTCTACTAATCGCTAGTGAAAACAATACTCACTAATCAGTGGTTGAAGCAAGACTGAATGACTTTCAGTGAGCATCTCTCTATTTAATGGCTTTGCGGATCATTCGAGAAAGATCGGCTTGCGTCATAGGTCGTAAAATCAGTGGATTTCTCCACAAATTTCCAGAAGAATCCAGTTGGTCCCGAACTCACCAACATAATCGCCAAAACGGTTGCCAAAGTTACCTTTGCCAAAAATGATGCCAAATTGGCTCTATTGCCAGGATTTTGACAAGTTCTTATTGAGAATCGCCATTATAATGTAAGAGACGGCGTTGCTTGAAAATGTGTGTGTCACAATTTTAACATAAAATAAATATAACATAGAGTAATATAAATGCATTACACATCCAAATATAGATTACTTACACTATTTTACAGAATTCGTAACAATATATCTTACTAGCCATTAGTCGCCCACTTCTCTAGGTAATTCATAATATGACATGATTATATGTAATTGTGTTTTTAAGTTAATCATCTTCCTGGTGTCTATAATTAAACTTGAGATTTGTGAGCAGTCCATAGTAAAAACTATTCAGTACAATTCCATGAAAATTGGATAATGGCGGAAGGAAGTGATGGGAGCTTTATCAGGGGGGGGGAAAACAACGACTTTCAAAAGCCACCCATAGATAGCGTATCATAGCTTTATTGAAACATATATAAATAATCTTCAAAAGTTTACAAATATGCTCAATATGCTGTCCATCATTGTCTGCCACCATCTGGAAGCGTAAAATCGCATGTTCGTCTGTTTAAAGCAACCTGAACTGGGAAATGTTACAGATATATCGTTCTATGCTTTCTTTAAGGTCGGATAGAAATGTGATTGGATCACGGCAGACCATGGCTTTGAGGTATCCCCGCAGCCAAAAGTTGCAAGGACTCAAGTTCGGGGATCTAGGCGGTCAAGCTGTAGGAAAATGCAGGTTGATGATTCTGTCGTCACCAAAATGGCGGTGGAGCACTTGTTTCACACAACGAGCGATGTGTGAAGGAGCACCATAGGGTATAATCGATGTGGCTGTATCAGACAATGGTGGACAGCATATCGATCATGCTTTATAAATTTTTGTAGATTTTTTACATGTTCTCAATAAACCTGTGATACGCCACCTAGGGGTGGTTTTTGAAACTCAATGCTCTTTGTGCCCACGATAAAATTATCATCATTTCATTCTGCCATTACCCAATTTTCATTTAATTCCACTGAATAGTTTTGCTGTAGATTGCTCGCAAATTTCAAGATTAATTATGGACACCTGGTATAATTCCTAGTGTTAAGCATTGGATATATTCCTATAGCACTAACCTCTTTATTTAAAAAAGGAAAGAACACCAATTTCAAAAACAGAAGTATATTAATTTTTAAGCACCCCTCAAATTCCCTGAAAGTCGATTTCCTCAACACTGATTCTTATTGGTTCTCTACTCACCAAAAAAAAATCATGTGTAGGAAATTTCAAGTCTGTTGGTCTAATAGTTCAAAAACTGGAATTTTCGTTGATAATACCCATGCAATTTTTTTTTGAGAGTCAATATCCATAAAACTCGTTTTTGGCAGATCTCTACTAAGCAAGTAAAAAAAAAATTAAGTCAATTCCTACTATAGAAAAACGTAGTGGTGCCATCTGTTGCAGCCAGGTTTAACTTCAACAGGAAGTTAAACCTTGGGTCAATTGACATATACTTCAAGTTTTAAAAAATGTATTTAAACTAGAATGGATGAATAGGAAGTATTTTACTAACTATTGAAAATTTCAAAAAGATATATATACATAAGCTGTCCTAAGTCAGCAATGTTGATAATACTGTAGCATCCATTATTTTATATTTTACTATGTTATTTCAATTTTTTCATATCTCCTTTTAAATTCTGTTGTCTGGTTATCTTGCAATTGCAATTCATTTAAGTATTAATCATGTTAATTCATCTCTCTCTTGTAGAGAAATTCTGATTATATATATATATATATATATATATTATATATATATATTATATATACTTCAGCCATTCTTAAAAATAGTACAGAACTTATTGCACAAATTAAAGATAAAAAGATATTTTCAGTATTTAGTTTAAATTTTGAAGATCTTTTTAACTCAATTAATATTGATGATATGATAAAAACACTTGTAAAATTACATAAAGATAATTTGTTTAAAAATGTCAAATGTGATAGATTTGGTTCTCTACTTAGGTTAGTTCTAAAAGAGAATTATGTTTATCATAATGGTAATTATTATCAACAGATTAAGGGTCTACCACAAGGTGGCCCAGCTAGCAACTGTCTTGCCAATTTATATTTACCTTATTTTGAAAATAGTTTCACAGACAACTTAGAATATTACTTTTTTCGTTATATAGATGATATAATCATTTTTGGAAAGCAAGACAACTTTAAACCTAATATTAATTTTTATCCACAATATCTTAATTTAATACAGACAAATAGTAACAATTTTGAAGCAAATTTCCTTGAAATAGAAATTAAGTTAAAAGGTAATAAAATAGTTACTAATATTTATGATAAACGAGAAGACTAAAATTTCAATATTATAAAGGTACCGCATTGGGAGAGTAATGTGCATGTATCTATATTCAGAAATATTGTTATTAATTACACAATACGCAATAAATTTCTAGTTTCAAATAAATCAGAAAAAATAAAAAAAACTATAAACATTTTACTAAATACTGTTTAATTTAAAATACCCAATTAATTTTATTAATAGATATTTGAATAAAGAAATTCTAAATAGTAAGGATTAAATTTCCACAGTTTTAACAGGTTAATATTATAGATTTATTATTCTTCCTAGATAGTTTTAAATACCCCCGATTTCTAGTTTTAGATAAAATATTTTTTTTTTAATTTATTATAACTTTTAAATCATATTATCTTAGAGTCTCTAAGATAATGGTAGTATGTTTACAATTCTTATTTTATTATTTCTATTCTTTTCATACTTTTGCTAAGTGCTAATTCTCAGCCATTGCTTTGTTTTGAAATTGTATTTGGGTCCAGAATCTGGCAATGACTTGTTTATTGTACTCAGATTTTGCGCGGGCTCTGCATTTCTGTATGCAATTTTTAGGTAAGTTACCTTTTTCTCATAATCGATTTAGATTTCCTATCCATTATTTCCAATTGGTTTTTGCTCGGTATTATTAACAGAAAGGGGGAAGGTTGGCTGGACAAAAAACCTGTTCAACCCCACTTTTATACAGATAAATTTTTTAAGGGGAATTTTTTTGTGTACAAGCTGTCCTAAGTCAGCAATGTTGATAATACTGTAGCATCCATTCTTTTATATTTTTATATTTTACCCTGTTATTTCAATTTTTTCATATCTCCTTTTAAATTCTGTTGTCTGGTTATCTTGCAATTGCAATTCATTTAAGTATTAATTATATTAATTCATCTCTCTCTTGTAGAGAAATTTTGGTTATATCTATATATAGGGAGAAAGTGAACTGATAGTAGGAATTGGAAAAAGAAAAATGCTAACTAAATGTCCGGTATGTAGTTACAATAGTTCCAAAAACGCAAATTTTACCTCTAGCACTTCCTAACCCTTCAGAAGTTGATTTCGGCAAAGCTTGTTCTTTGTAAATCTCTACTCAACAAAAGAAACATGATTACCAAATTTCATTTCAGTAGATATAAGAGTTTTGGAGATCTCGTAAAGAGATAGTTTGAGTCATTTATTCATATACATATATATATAATAAGAATATAAAATAATATTGAAAATATGTTGTTGCCGTTACTTATGCACCGGATCGACAGTAATACCAGACCAAGACCCATGGAATTCATCGAAGTTAGGGGCTAGATTTATACCTGCCGTTAGCAGCAGCTTTGAGCATCATGCAGGTGCCAATGCGATTTGGCTCGGTTACACCCCAATTTTGAGCGAGATAACCCTGGGGCTTCCCACCTCTCTTCCCTTTTTTAACATGAGGGGGCTATTTGGAGTACCCCCCATGCCGCAAAGACACTATGCATTTACAAACATGCATGACTTCTCCAGGATTCGAACCCAGACTCAATCGGCACAGCACAGGTAGCGTCCCTAACTGAAATACCGGATGGGTGGCATTTAAAATGTTTCAGGTGTTAATTGTTACATATGAATCTAAAATCATTATTGTACTTTTGAAAGGTGTGACGGATCTATACGGTCCTTTACTAACCTCTTCTTTTTTTTTTCTTTCATTAAAGCAATTTATTTATTTCAACCTATCTTCACCGAGAGCCAGGCGTGATTTATGTAGGTAAGATATATTATAAAGTTCGATTTTCGCGTGTTAAGAAGCTAAGTGATAGGAAGGGAGAAGTCAAGTGAATTAAAGATCGAGAAGTCGACACGTAGTTGTTGACAAGTGAAGCGAGCCATATACGTGTTGATGTACGCGAAGAGAAGCGGATTGAAAATAGTGAAATTCATTATTACTAAACGTGGAGCCTTCACCAATTCTTCTAGCCATTAAAAGGATCTGAAGTCGTCACGAATGAACCGTTGCTGTAAAATATAAGGTCAATGATTTTGTTTAAGCAATTCAGATTATTCCCACGTGGCGTATCTTTAATTGTGCGCGTTTAAGCTTTCCTAGATTCAGTTGAGAGAGAGAGGGAGAGAGAGAGATTCTGTATATTCCGCTAGTATTGATTCCCCACTTTATTACTCCACTCTCAGTTATTTGTCTTAAATTGATTTGAGTTGTGTCTAAACGTATTTGCTGATAAGAATCAATAAATCTGTTTGAATTGCAGTTATGTCTTTTGATCATTTAAGTCCGCCTACATATCCAGCAGGATTTTCAGATAGACAGGTATTAGTGTAAGGGGTGGTCTTAGGTCACCACAAAGTGTAGCGTTATTTTAAAGCAGGGGTGTCAAATTCGCTGCTCAAAACAAACATTTTTGCGTCCTGATCAATTATCAGCGCACAATAATATATAACAAAATAACAAACCAACGCAAATAAAAATAAGAGTAATAGAATGCGCTAAATGTTTCTTTAACTATACTCTTTTTTTCGCTTTTATATGTTTAATATAATGTATTATTTAAAATAAGCTTACGTTTCTATGAATATTGATTTTTTTTTTGCGGCTCTCCTGAAGTTACTCGTAAATCCTGTTTGTTTGGCCCATGTTAGCATTTGAGTTTGACTCCCTTTTTTTTTAAAGGAAGTTATAATGCAGCATGTTAATAACAAATAATATAAATAGTTTTATTATATGAAGTCTAGAAAAATTTAAACATATATATATATATATAATTAAATATTTATAATACGTCTTATAATAAGTCTCATTATAAGAGCTTATAATAAGTATATTACATGAATAATTACTCTTACTAAATCATATCGTTTTTCCTAGTAAATATTTTTCAACCTTTAAACAAACACAATATGCATATATAATATTTGAATAAATCCCAAATGAAAATAAAAATATTGTATCTTACTAATTCATATTCTGCTTATTTGCATATCTTTGTGTTATAATTAAATAAGTATTATATTAAAGAATACATCAAAGCTTAATTAAATCGCTCGGTGTTGAATATTAAAAATCTTTATCTGCAGATAAAATATTGGTATTCGTTATGAGTTTTTCCCACTGTTTATCGAGCCCTTTTCGAGTGATGTTCATGAGATAAACACTTAAAAAAACGAATTAGTGTTTTGTTAATAAAGAGCACTAGAAAAACTAGTTTTTATCCAATTAAACAAGCATTTCTACTGCCATGTACTTGAGGTAAAAGAAATAAAAAATGTTTATAATGCTTGCATATACCAGTAAGAGAGCATAAATTATTATTTTTCAAAGCATTTACATTTCTAAAATGTTAGAGCTGTAAAACAAATGTTGAATTTTTTTCTCGAATTTTTAACCATTAATGTTCATAATAGTGTTTCGAGGAGATATTTTAGTCTGTACATGAAAAATTTGTATATATTGTTGGAAAATATTTCATTAATTAAATTAATACAACTTCAATTGTTAATATTAACTACACATATATTGTTTCGCTAAACCTTTCTAGTAGTCTATCTAAGTAGTCTTTCTAGTCTATCTAAACTCTTTTGCGTTATTTTTTAACCAAAAAAGTCTCAAAAAAAGCTGAACTACTCACTTATAAAACAGTTAAGCTTATTCATTTACACATAAATTAGGAATATTGAACAGGTGGCTTTCTTATTCATTTTGAGCAAGCTACTTAAGTGACTCTAAAACTTTTCAAGTGACCAAACAATGGCACAAAAACTAAAAAATGTTACTTTGTAAAGTGGTACATAATTACATAAATAAAGCTTTTGTGAAATAAATAGGATTGTTTTCTGCCTTTTGTGTGATATTACAATGCAAAAGAAATTTTTTCTAATGTTAATTTTTTAATATTCGTTTCGATTTATTTTTGTTATGATTCTTATGAAAAACTATTCTTGAAAGAAACTGCAATGTTTAGTTGCTGTGTTTCTTCTTTTTTTTTCAAAAAAAAAGTTATTAATTAGTTGGAATAATTCAGAATAATTACTTATGTTAATTTTAGATAACTATTATAGAAGATCGTATAGTGAAAAATTTGCGAATAATTTTATGTAACTCTATAGACAATCTCATATTGCGCTTAAGATTAGGTAATAAAAAAATTCACAAAAACAAGTTTCGTTTTTTCTTCTAGTATGTACAATCAAGTATGTACGTAAGCCTTTTGTGTATATCTTAATACTGTTTTGGGTAAAGTTGCCTGTTTGGAAAAAGCCTCGTTTATAAAAAAAAAATGTCAACCAGATTGAAATACACTGGTCTCCAGGAGTTAAGGTACAACATGTTTTCCGAAGCTCGCCATAAAAAAAAAATGCAGTAATAATAAAATTTACAGTTTATATAAATGATAATAACAGACTTTAAAAAAACTTATTAAAAAGGATAGCTACTACTTATATTTTACAGAGAAAAACAGGTACATATATCAGTAAGAGAAAATATGCAAATATCAGGCTTTCGTAATTTCATGTCAGTTTTGTTGATTTTCAATTGTTGTTGGCATTTTAGTCTTTTAATAGTCAGTGCAGTTTAACAATGTCTATGAAAAGTCGTTTGTCTGATTCGTTCTGGTGGAGGACAGTCGGATGGATGAAAATAGTGTTCTCACAGGCTGGTTCAAAGACTGCGATATCAATATTAAGCCGAAGATTCTGTGTTCAGAAGACAAGTTCCAGTTCAACAACCAGCTACTTGACCTGCAGAATATCGTTTTCTATCTCTTTCGAACCGAAGGAAAAGAATCACTATTGTCCTGCAGCTCACTGCCAAATTCTTTGCAGTGTCAGATAGAAGAATTTCCACACAACTACGGTTCGAAGACGCATGCACAATACAGGTCTATAAGCAAGACAACCAGTTTTGTGTATCCCTCTCAACGAATGATAGAGAAGGGCCCACTACTGGGCAAAAGAACACGTTTCCTTGACCAGACAGCAATGGGCTTCTGTATTTTTCACAGACGAGTTATGATGCCCACTGGACAGTGATTCAGGGCGTGCGCTGATCTGGAGGGAGCAATGTACCATGTACCATCAATCCAGCCTTGTTGAAAGATACAGTTACAGAGGTGGTGAAATTATTGTTTGAGTTAGGATCTCACTCGGTGGACACACAGACCTGCATGTGTTGAACGGAGGATTTGTTGAGATCTCGGGATGAGATACTTGATCCACATGCTGGTGTTATTGGTAATGATTCCATTCGTGGATGAGATAATGCACGACCTCAACGAGCAGAAGTTGTTTGGGACTAACTTAAGGGTCACAGTTTGGAGCAAACGAAATGGTCAACTCCAACTCCAGACCTGAATCCAACAGAAAAACTTTGGGACTATCTTGGCAGACTGGTTGTTGTTTTAAATATTCTTCCAAGGTGAGGGAACTGGAGCAGGGCTTATTCCGTGCCCGGTCTTCGCTTCCCGTTTTAATGTCCGACAATTAGCAGCATGCAAAGTCTATCCCCCCCCCTCCAATGCATTCAAGTTAGGGGTGGACACATTCCTCATGAAAAGCATTTTTTTGTAAAATTTTTATGAAATTTTACAACATTAAAATGTAATGTACTGTTTTCTAAATTGCGTTCTTTTCTTGTAACTCATTTTTTTTTCATTAAACTTATTTAAAGTTCAATGACGCATTCAATAAAAAACTGCTTAATGTATATTTGCTTTAAATTTGTCTTTTCTTCAATCAGTCATGGGAAAATTAGACGCAAGAAACTAGTTGGTCCTTTACTTTTGAAGAGTAGTGCATATAAAACAAAATTATTTTTGAACAATCTATTTAATTAAAAGTATTTAATACCTTATTTAACATCTATTCCTCATCAGAAGTAGCAGCAAATAAATATCATGGACGAGTAAATAGAGATTCCTTATTTGAATTATCCATAGATTCGTCTTGGGTGTCTCCATTATTAATTAAAAAAATTAAAAAATTTCCCGGTCGTTTCAAGATTTACTAGTAAAATAAAAGAAAAAAAATCATGCAGTTTATTTAAAATTTCCATGAAGCCCTATTTTAACGAATCACATTTAACGGACAAATTGAAAGGCCAAAGGATAAAATTTTTAAAAAAATAAGAAGAACCAAACGATAAATTTTAAAAAATGAAACATCTGAACATTTGCGAAAGTCAGTTTAGACATGTTTGAATTTGCTCACAAATTTCTCCGGTAATTCATGGCTCGCATAATCCGGAATTTATTGTATTTTAATTATCTTAATTGATTACTATGCTAATTTCTTAGGTTGAATATACTTAGATGGTTTGCTCTTTGTCATATATTAACATGACGCCAATCTTTTTAATGCCCAGTTCTGAAAAAAGATGTGTCTTTTTTTTTTGAAGCAATTTCTATTTTTTCCCCTTTTGTTTATTATACTGTAACTCAGTAGCTATAAATACTAGGAAAAGTATTTATAAATCCTAATTATTTTTCTTCAGTGAAAAAAGCATCACACACACTCTTTCCTAATAAATCAATTTCATAAATAAAAGTTTCTTAATTTTATTTCTTTGTATCAGCTCTAGAGTTGGCAGAGCATTCATTACTTTTTTTATTCATCTCTTTCCCTAAAGTGTATTCCACCACATTTTAAATAATTTTAAAAAAGTTTGAACTATTTAACTTTCGAACTATCGTAACATCTACCTATTTATACAAAAATTAAAAATATTCTCCTTTTTTATCTTTACCAGCCGTCAATTACAAATGATTTATTAGATTAACCTGATCGATTTCTTTTAATATTTGCTGTTGATACATGAATAGAAAATCGAAATGAAGATTGCATTTGAAAAAAACATAGTTGAGGTATCTGATTAACCTAAAATTCTGATTTTTGCAAAAATTGGCAACATTTTTTGATTTTATTTTATGGGCCATCTTATTAGCTTTATAAAAATACCAAGTATATTATTTTCCATTCAATAGAACAAAAACTACAAGCGTTTTAGTAAAAGCAGTGCTACTACTTTAAGCAAGATATTTCATACATTAAAACGTGTTTTACTCGAAATGTGTTTTCTTGAATATGCTCAAATGGGAACCGCGATTGCTGAAAAAGTTTTGAAAATAATGAAGTGAAATTTTTTGTGTACGTTACGTATATTATTAGAAGTGGTTTAACCTTTAGATTCATCATCACTGCTTTATTACAAAACTTACAGTGCTCTATGTGAATATAAGCACTGTTATTTTTAAGCAATTTAAGTAAATAATAAAGTGTTCTAGTTTTTTGTTAAAATTAAAATATCTCTTATCCTGAAGGCCATTTAAAAATGAATAACAAACCAACAGATCAAAACTGAAAAATTGAAAATATGTTCATAATATTTTGGTACAGTTTATGTTATTTTGTAGATTTTTACCTATTTTTTCCGATTTTACTTATAATAATTTCTTTTTTTCTTCTTAATTTTAGCATATTTTTCTTAAAATGTACTAAACAAATCTAAAAACCACAAAAAATCCCCATATCTCCATTTTTTTTAAAGTTGTCGTAAGTAGTCGGATATCTTAAGATTGGTGGAGTTATTGGTTACACCACTTTTAAATTTTTTCGATCATCAGAGTTATGAGGGCCAGATTTAGTCAAGCTCTTGCAAACGCTAGCCAATTTAATAAACGATACAGGTAATAATGTGTAATTTAGACCCAAACAAGGATGGGAGGAGTAGAGTGGGAAAAAAATATGGAACAACGCCATACATAGTAGCTTTGGGATTTTAAACCTCGCGATCAATTCGGAAACATTATGAAATATAAGAAAACCGAATAAAACGAATTGCTTATAGCAATAATGAATACAACAATAGCTGAGAAGATCTGCAAGCAGTAATTTTTTTAAAAAACATTGATCATTCTTTAAAGAAAGTAGTGAAATATTCCTTACTTCCAATTCCTTATTTTGCTACGAAGCGCTGCTGTTTTCGAATCTCAACAAAGCAAGATGCGAGAAATTCTAGAATTACCTTCCGGTAACTGCTTATTTAATTTAAAGAGAAAACCCTATTCAACGAAGCAATAAAGCACTCTAACCATCCAAAAAGAAAACACCCCCTCCCCTCCCAATACGGACGCTTTTCGCTGAAATTTTTTCCCTAGTTCCTTGGTTTGCGGCGGCCATTTTCTTCAAAGTACTTGAAGTACAGAAAAGAGAAAATAACATTTTCCCGCTCAGTTTAACAATATTGTTGTTTTCATAACGGATGTGCGTAAGGGTAATTGGTTCTCTAATTACCCTCCAATGGCTCGTGTTTTCGGGAAGCACGGGATCTAAGAGGGTAATTTGGATGAAAATCTAAATTACGATGCTTCTTTTTGAGTAATAGTTTTTGAAAATGTGAATGATTTTTGCCTATACTGTAAATTCCAGAAGATGCTGTCGTTAAGAATGTTTTCGGAAGTTTTGTAGCAAAAAAAAAGAGTGAAATTCGTTACTTTGTTTTGACCCGTCATTGTCTGCTTAGCATTTTAAGCGAATAATGGATTTGTAGTTTTCTGATACAAATCACAAAAACATCTGTCAAAGATAATCGAATAACAATTTATATGAGTTGATTTTAAATAATAAGGAATATAAATATACACCAGGCAGTAGGTTGCATCCTCTCCAATAGATGGCGATACAAGCCAACATATGTACGCCTCTCTCGCGTACGCTAGTTTTTTTTTTGTTGTAAGGTACCGATTAGAGTGAGAGTGAGTGTGTGAGTGAGAGTGAGTGTGTGAGTGAGAGTGAGTGTGTGAGAGAGAGTGAGTGTGTGAGAGAGAGTGTGAGAGAGTGTGTGAGAGAGTGTGTGAGAGAGAGAGTGTGTGAGAGAGTGAGAGTGTGTGTGAGAGTGTGAGAGAGAGTGTGAGAGAGAGAGAGTAACAGTAAGTGAGCGAGTGAGAGTTAGTTAATTAGTGAGTGAGTGAGTGACAGAAAATTATTGAGAGAGAATGAGTGACAGAGAGTGAGAGAGAGAATGAGCGAAAGAGAATGAGTGAGTGAAAGAAAATGAGTGAGTGAAAGAGAATGAGTGAGTAAAAGAAAATGAGTGAGAGAGAGTGAGGGATTGAAAGAAAATTAGTGAGAGAGAGTGAGTGAGTGAATATTAACGTCGCACTATTCGGCTACTCGAGGGCTTTTGGCGACGAACCTCGTCATTTCAAATCATGACCAAGTGACGAAGACGACACTTAAAGCCCGGTGCTTCTCTCCTCTCCTAACTTCCATACCACACCAACGGGAGGACGTTTGAGCCTCGACTAATTATAAACGTGCATCGCCTCCCCACACAACGGATGTTCAGCGGTACTAGGCTCAAACTCATAATACGCTGATCACGAGTCCGTTACCTTGACCACTAGAGTACCGCAGCAACGGAACAGATTAAAGACAAGAAGGAAAAGGGACGAAAGAGAGAGAGAGTCAAGACAAGGGTTTGACTGGAATGGTCGATGAACTCAGCGGCTGTTCTGGGTGAGATCTTTCTATAATAATATAAATGAAGTAATCACGTAAAAACGTGACCAGGTATTCTACTGTATTTGTAAATATTTTAAATGTCTTTTTAAGTAATTAAATAGTAAATTTATATTAATCAGCTTTTTTGCATTCAATTAATAACCCGTGGACACAATTCAAACCCCCTAGACAACACTAAAAAGCCATCTGTATACATAAGACAAAAGGCAGACAAAAAAGGCTATACACATTGTTTTTGGGATTTTGGTATTACTGCATTAAAAGAACAATTTATGTGTATATGTTATAGCTTTGATTAACTACATTTCCTATTCTAATTATTAAGGTGCAAAATAAAACAAATGTTAAATGATATTACTTCCAGCATTAAATATAACTTTAAAAAAATTTTAATATTATTATTTAAAAACAGGTTTCACAAACAGACTCTATTAAAGATTTTATTTTTAAATTCGAACAAATGAATGATTTAGAAGGCACAAATTAAGAAGCCTTACGAAAATAAATAAATAAAGGGAGTCTGATATAATGCAGAGGGTTTGATTTTTATAAAAAATAAAACTTATATTAGTTTATGAACATCGCAATCACTTTATATATTTATTCATACGCAAGCGACTTTGATATTCTAAAATTAAGAAAACACATTGCAATTCTGTACATGAAAGTATTTAAATTCCACTTTAAAACTTTCATTCTCTCTTTAAATAACATCCATTTTCATAATCATAAGGCAGCACTAACTACCGAAACTCTAAAACAAATAATAAATTTACTGGGCATCAATTTTTAAACGTCAAATGTAAAATAAAAGAATTTCTTTACTTATTTTAAATTTCAAGACTTCTCTTTAACCTATACCAAATCAAGATATTTTTAAATGCATTAAATGTGACTCGATTTTGAATCAAACTATATATTTTTTCTAATGGGCTCCATGCTGGCAACTTAGCCTTTAAAGACACGGCAAGTCCTCAAATGTGAGAGCCATTTTACAGTGGCACCATCTAGTAGCGACCCTTGCTACCATTTTAATGCAAGCTCTCGTCGGATGCTAAATATTGCCGTAATTTAATTTTGCCGAGAGTATCAGAGCCAAATTGACACTCAAGGGATCTTTTTCATGGCACATAATCATATGATAGGCGTACCTACGATTTTCGCATCCTGAAAGTATATCGACTTTTCAAACCAGCAATCGTGTTCAAATTATATTTTGATTTTACTATTGAAATCAGCACAATTGGTTGAAATATTGTTCATTAATGTCGTCCTCAGAAGAATACATAGGACGACAGAACACTTAATTTCCAACTACGTTCCTAGCCAACGCGAGGATTTTGCATTTCCACTGATGGCTGTGATAGCCGAAAGGTCAAAGTCACGAACTCGTAGCCGGCGTTTTTAACTAGTGGATTTAAGTCAAGGTAACACTGAAGGACAAACCTCATACACACTTATTAAGGTGCATACTGTTAAACCTGCCAAAGCTAAATGGCCTGCCGTTGGCGTTGAGGGGAAGTTTCCGGTTCAAGTGCTCGTCCTTGTCATTTGACCGAAGCTCAAAATTACAAGGTCCGCCACCAACAAGATAAACCTGCATCGTTAATTTAAAAAATCACACCGATTCTTGAAAGATTAAGCGTGAAGCAAGACTCTATAAGGTGAGTCATCACAGGAGTACTCAATTCCAGGATTTTACAGTACCACGAGTTTGAGACCATGACCATGCGCTCCAAAATGTTACGCTAATGAACAATCAATTGTTTAATTTCTTTCTACTGATTTTCTGTAAAATTATCTACAAGGGTGTTGCCAAATTCAACCGACAGATTCAGAGCAGCGATAGATGGCAGCATGGGGATGATAAATAGACATAGAACATGAGGTCGTAAACCACGTTCAGTCTCACAATGGGAGGGCACGACTAAAGAAATTCATTTGGGGATGAGACTTTGTGTAATATTAGTACTCCTTCAGGGTGTTAATGTATTAGCTCCGAATAACCAGTCAATTCATCGAAATTCATGCTTAGCTTATATACAATTAAGTTTTCGATAACGTCAACGACGCAATGGCAGGGATGATAGCGTACCTGTTTATTACGCGGACGGGCAAAGTTCCAGTCACGTGATCAGTTTTTTTTTCAGTTCATTTAATTGCTTTTACAATTAAATATATTCATTTAAAAACAACTTATTAAATATTTTTTAATTATAAAATAATTAAGTTAGGAATACATAATACAAAATATGTATTATTTTTATTATATTAATTATAAAAATTTTTTGAAAAAAAATTGTAATAATATATATTATATGTTATTAAATATTATATCTAATATTTTATTTATAATATATTTTTTTTCATATTATAAAACTCTTTATAACTAATTTTTATATAAAATATCATTTAATATTTAATATAATATAATTTATAATAGATATTATTTATTAACAATTATATTTACAAAATATAATATAAATATTTATATAATTACAGTAATTGTTTTACTTTTTAAAATTCAAAATAATTATTAAAAACAATATTTAATACTTAATAAACCTTTTTTAAATAAATGTATCTAATTGTAAAAATAAATAAATGAATTGAAGACAAAAAGAACTGATTGCGTGACTCGAACCTTGGCCAGCCGCATAGTAACCAGGTACGCTGTCATCCATGCTACTGCGGCTCTAACGCTGGAGGATATTTAATTGTATGTA
Source organism: Trichonephila clavata (assembly GCA_019973975.1). Lineage (NCBI taxonomy): Eukaryota > Metazoa > Arthropoda > Arachnida > Araneae > Nephilidae > Trichonephila > Trichonephila clavata. The sequence continues at coordinate 50,163 of BMAO01000238.1, read as the reverse complement.
AGCTAAGCCTGAATTTCGAACGCTATTTTCTCCAAATTGACTGGTCATCCGGGGCTAATACATTGGGGGTTGAACACACGGAAGAAGTACTACTATCTCCGAATTTTAGTACCCAAATGAAATGTCACACGACTTCAAAGAAATCTGGTACGCTGGCGATGTCAGCAGAAGCAATGACGATTTGTGACGCGAAACACTCCGCTGTAGCCACCGACGTCTCATAGATAAACGATTTCAAGTAACCTCAGAAGAAGAAATCCAAGGGACTGAGATCCGGGGAACTTGGAGGCAAAACAACAGGGTCACCGTCCAATCCACCTCGTGGGATATGTAGCATAGAGGTGGTTTCCCACCGCAATTGAAAAAAGTGGTAGTGCACCATCGGGCGTGAACCACACTTTCCGGTTCGCAGTGACCGCTATTCCCTGAAGAAACTCTGAGAGAAGTGGGAAATTTGCATGCGTGCACATTTCTTCAACCCTACCTAGGCTCTCCAAATCCTCTCATTCGTGTGGCGACCCCCTCGACTGGCTCATCGTCCTCTGGGCGAATACAATAATCGCGATTTTCACCTACTAAACGTTGCTTACAAACTCATGTTCTATGTTGATTTGTCATTCGGCTCTATCCGCGATCTTCTTACTAATAGTCCTTTTAGGGAATTTTTGACCTTTAAAAATTATTTTATTATAAAGCTTCCTCCCAAAGTAGAGAACGTGAGCATGCAAATTAGGACTGCTATATAAAATCTAGGCTTTCAAGTTAGAGAGGAGAAAGATAGGATAGACTGTGCTAGCGGAGCAGTGATGAACCAAATTGAATGTGAGGCGCGGATATTTAGTAATTGAAAATTGTATTACTGAAGGTGACGATCTGTCACTTGAGATTGAATCTAGATTAAATAGCTAAGAAGTCAAGAGCTAATGCATTGAGTAAGAGTATTAAGTATTAAAGTTTTCTCATATCTCGCGTACCTCGTTAATTGTCTGCATATGTATTAATGGGTGCATCTCTAGACTTGGTTAATAAATCTTGTGTTATGGTTGATACTGGAAATAAAAAGGATTATTTTTGGAATATGGCTAGTCTTCCTTCAGATCTTACCATACTGAGGGAAGAGAGAGCGCTTCCTTCACACTATCATCTCTTTGAATCTGTCTGTCGAATTCGGCAACACCCGAATCTTAAAATGTATCTTCTGTAGCTCATCCCTTGTAACGAAAGGGTAACCAACTGATACATCTTCTCCTGTTTCTAACAATATCTCGGATTATATGCAACTTCATCATTTAAACTCTGTTTTATACGTCGTGGCATATACAGGGTGCGGCAAAAAAACTCGGACAAATTTCTTGCCCCCTAGAATAATTAATAAATTTCCTTTTAATTGGTATTTTCCTGTTTCTTTATCCACCACTTTAATAATAAAATATTTTTAATACATTTCTTAGTTTGTACTTTAATTTATGTGTTTTTGATAATGTCGAGCAAAAGGTCTGCTATTTTAGAGTTGTCTCAGCAAAGGAAACGAAAGTGAGAAGTCGTTCATTTGCTTATTGTACCTCGGCAAACAGTGTTTGATGCAATTTGCCGTTTCAAAGAGCTTGGCAATAATGGTCGACGTCCAGGAAGTGGGCGAAAACGCACTATAAGCACTTCAATGAATCGTAAGGCCATAGAAAAGCGAGTCCAAAGGAATCCGATGGTTTCCATGAGAAAATCGATCGTGACATGAGAATATGTGTCAGATCGGTGAGACGAATTGCAAAACCCGAGCTTGGACTGAAGCCTTACAAGTTGCGAAAATTTCAGCTCCTCAATGAAAGAAACAAACTCGTACGGCTCCAAAGATGCCGAAAACTTTTGAGACGGACCGCAAGTCAGCGATGGGAGAGATTCCTTTTCACTGATGAGAAGCTCTTTGAGGTTCAACAAGTTCATAACTCCCAAAACAACTGAATCTGGTCTGTGGACACTCCAAGCATTTGACAATTGTAGAATATCGCCAGTATCCAAAGTCGGTCATGGTCTGGGGCGGAATTTGCGCAAGTGGTAAAACTCCTTTGATTTTTATGGAAGAGGGCGTTAAAATCAATCAAAAAGTGTACCAGAGGGACATTCTTGAAGCTGATGCACTTACGTGGTCCCAAAAACATTTCGGAAATGCAAAGTGGACAAGACTCTGCACCAGCTCACAAGGCCAAAAAGACACATGAGTGGTGCAAAGCAAATTTTCCAGACATGATTTCATGTGAAAAATAACTACTCTACTCGACGGATCTTAATATCATGGATTACAGCGTATGGTCCATTTTTGATTCCAGAGACTGCACTAAACCATACAAAATTTTAGAGTCTCTAAAGCAATTGTTTCTGCGAGAATGGGATAGATCAAAGGTAAAAGACTTGAGGCTCATTGTTGAAAATTTCTGCAAGCGTTTGCGCTTTTGCATTGCTGCAAACGGCGTCACTTTGAAACCAATTAAATTTATTTATTAGTACGGGTGTACTCTTATTATATTATTTGTTATATATTGTTAATTTCTTAATTTTATATAAAGTTGCTTAAAAAATTGTTTGTCCGGGTTTTTTCGCCGCACCCTGTAAATTATCTCCGGGGGAAAAATAACAAAAAGTAACTGTGTGCATTGAGCAAAGTACTGTAATTGGGAAATGCGAAAGGGTAAAATGGCTAATTCTTCTATCACTACATATAGATAAAGAAAAATGGTTCAGCCAAAGAGCAATAAATCAAAAAATTGCAATTTTTCATAATTCAGAAAATAAAAATAATTTCCAAAGCGCAAAGATAGAGTCCGTAATTTTTCTTCGCATTTTAAAATGACACGATTATCAATCATCAACGTGAGAGATATAATTATAAGGTCAAAAATGCAGTTAAGGCATTATTCACTATCACGAGTGCCAAAAGTTTTCAGAACTTGGTAATTGATTTAATATTAGCATTCTTCAAAATTAACTTTGGGAGTTAAAAAAGTTAAAAATCTGTTTTCTTTTTCCATTTCAGAGAGTGTTGAGATACCAAGTTAATAAATTCATCAACAATGCATATCCATTAGCGCGCCTAAATCATTAAAAATGCTTAGAATCCGGACAGATTTTAATTAAGCTCTAGCGACACAAAGTTTAAAATTTTTCTGTAAGAAATTTTATTCGATCAAGGAATTAGTTTTTAAGCTGCTGGTTTGATTTTGCTTGTGAAAATCTGGGAGAATTCTGTTTTTCCTTCAATTATCCTTCTTGATAGAAAAATTTAAGAAATTGTCCGATTTCAAAAGTATTTGAAGGAAATTTTTTAAAGTAAAACACAAATGAAATTGATTTATCATCCGAAAATTATAATCAACTTTATATTTGTATTCGGATATCATTTTAAAACTTTTGCTAGAAAGAAAAAAAACTATAATTTCTTTGAACAGATTTTGTAGCCAATTTGAAAAACAATTTTTGAAAGGATATTATTATTATTATTTTGTTACAAATTTTACTATTCCTTTAAATTAACATGTTGTATATTAACTATAGCATCGCGAAAAAATTTGAAAGAATTCTCTAAAAAAATAAGTGTTCGTGAGAAAAACTTTAAAAAAATTGCTTTATCTTTATGATTTGCACTGCGAAATATCAATAGTTTAATTTAGAACAGCAGAGTGAAAATCTTATTCAAATTTAAGGGAAATATATGGTACTTTACTCGTGTGTGCCTCGTTATGTCTTTTGGAATTTAATATTCATACCAGCATACAATGAGATTTCAAATCTTTGAAAATGGTACTTTATAAGTGCTTATATAAAGTTCTAAAAATATTATAGTTGATTATTTTCATCAACACACCATTAGAACTTAAACAATCAAATCAAGTAAAGGGAAAAAAATTTTATGTTAAAATATATTCTTAATTCAAAAAGTAGGAAAGATGCTGAACAACAAATGCAAGGGTTTTTAAGTTTAGCAGTTTGATTTGAAATAATAATATAAAAACATTTTAGCCAATTCTACTTAGATCAACAAAAAAATTATTTTAGTTACTTTTTATTAAATAGTTACAATTAATATGAATATGTATACATGTGATAGAATCACAAAATTAAGTGACCAAATAGAAGCGATTTCCCTTGCAATTTTCCATTCTCCTTTCTATATAGGGTGTTGAACTATTTTTTTTTGTCTGTTTCTATTTATACATTAATTAAATTCAATTATTCTAATAAAATAGTATAGTAAAGAAAGAAACCTCATTCTCATAAATTAGGCCTTCCCAGGTGGGTTCGAACGCACGACCTCTGGATTAGAAGTCCAACGAGCTATCTATTGCTCTACACGGATACAACGAGTGAGCTTGCTTTCTATATATACTGTTGGACTATTATTTCTGTTTGTTCTATTTATTCAATTTTTAATTTAATTAATGAATTAATATTTGAAAAAACTGTATTAATTTCAAGGGCCATCCATTACAAGTTTTAAAAAATGTATTTGAACTTGAATGGATGAATAGAAAGTATTTTATTCACAACTGAAAATTGAACAAGGTATATACTCGTGTATATATATATATGGAGAGAGTGAACTACAGTGGGAATTGAAACAAATCAGTAAATTGTAATACTATGTTTAAATGCATTTTATGAATACATAAAGAAATTAAATAATTTTTATCAGCAAGTGGATCAATTTCTATAAAAATAATTCTAAAATTACATAATCATGAACCTATGTAACGTTGCCAAATTTATATGCAATGAATATTGATATTGAGCAAATTTATTAAGAATGTATGAAAAGTATTTCTTCTAAAATAGTGACTTAAAGCAGTGAATAGCTGGAATGTTCTTCAAAACCTTTATCTCCTAATTTTGATACATTTTTATATTCCAAAATGAACATTCATAAGATAACTTTCTCAATTTATAAAAAGTTCCATATTTCACGAGTTTTTCCATTAAAAAAAAATTTAACGCTGTTTCTTACTCGAGTTAAAATGCTTAAGGACGCCATTAAATTACTACGGTTACATAATAATGTATCGTGGAATATTTCCAACATTTGGGGGGGATTTAAATAAAAGACATTTTTGAGCTCGTCTACTGGTTGATGTTCCAAATGACTTATGGGGAAACCACTGGAAAGAATAATGTGTAAGACATTTTAGGTTAAAAACTGTATCATGCTCAACTGCTGAAACATGTACTTAACTCTTCGACGTTAACTTTCTCGAGTGGTACTGAACATTTTTTTAAACCAATGTAAAAGAGCATTTTATGTACTTAGACCTAATTTTGCTGTGACTAATTATACATTAAGCAATAAATAAAGGGGAATTGTTTTTTTTTTCGAAAAATGCCTCAGTTACTTTAGGTCGCTTGCATGATGATGTATTTTTGTATGATAAATAGAATAAAAGAGAAAAAACGGTGAAAAATATATATCACGTTGAACAATGTCTCAAACATCACAGATTTTTTTTCTCTTAATTTTGAATAAGTAATTTTAAGAGGAAAACTCAGGGAAGTACTTTTTTCAATTTGATTATTGGTGGGGTTTTTTTTTCGTTTTAAGAGCGGCCAAATATGAGTTTTTTTATAATAACGACAAAAGAAGTAGGGATATAATTAGTAGTATATTTTTTTAATAATACAGGCCTCTAAAAAAACTATGAATACACCCATCCTGTTAGACAACAGGGGAAAAAACAAATTTATGCTGGGGAAAAATCATTGGGAAACGAAATTGAAGGTCCAATTCTTTTCTTCTTCAAACTCATTTTATTTAGCCACTAACAAACACATATCCTCACAGTCGTGTAATGGCAATCGTTTCTTTCATTAGCCTTTAGGGCCTCATATTCATCGAAGAGTTAAGATCGTTGGATTGTTACTTGGATAGATAATGATCACAATGTATTTTAAGATGTTGCAGTCGTAGAAGGAAAGTTAAGGATTTAGAAGATTAAATCCGAAGAGTCTGCAATTGGAATATTTGTTTCGCATCCAGAGAAAGTCCGTTTTATACGCTCAATTATTATGTTGTTTCCTTTATTTTGTATTTCATGGATTATCGTTAATCTGGTGCTTTTACACCTTATTCTTTGGCGAGATTTTCACCATTCAGATAAAAAAAAGCCCTGTAATTGTTTCAAAGAAAAAAATGGGATTTTAGCTATACTGCTTGCAAAGTAGTGTATCATCCTGAAAGAAATATTTTAATAATTATACATGACTCATACCATAAAAAATACTGATACGAATTTTGTGTAAAATAGTGCAGTAATCTGTACTTGGATGTGTAATACATTTATATTACTCTATGTTATATTTAATTTATGTTAAAATTGTAATATATTCGCAAGCATTGCCCTCTCTAACGTTATAATGGCGATTCATTGTGAACTTGGCGAGATCTTAGTGATAAAGCCAAGTTGGCATAATTTTTGGCGACCATATTGGCGAGTTCGGAACTCTCTGGATTATTCTGGAAATTTGTGGAGAAATCCAAGAACTATGACGCAAGCGGATCTTTTTCGAAAGTTCTGCTAGAGCTACAAATAGGGAGACGCTCGCCAAACTGAGTCAAACTTATTTCAACCAGCGATTAGAGAGTATTGTTTTGATAACGATTAGTAGACTTGCCTTGACCGTGATTACCGATTAGCTCGGCTATGCTTGTGAATAATATTTGACATACGTGTATTTTAGACACTGATAATTGTGTCTGAGTGCTGCTGAAGATGTGAAGACCTTCTGAGATTTATTCTGCGAATATTGCTGCTGAATCCTGTATTTCAAGAATTGAATTTTCGGCAATAAATTAACATTGCTCTTAAAGAACTCTCTTGTTCTTTGCAACTAAATTGCATAAATCCTCGAGCCCCGATCAACGTAACGATACCATAATATGTATTATAACAGCATGTACCATATTTACCCATTGTCTGATTGTATTTAATGTAATCAGATTCAAAAATTTTACGAAATCGTTATGAAAATTTTCAACAAATTGCACCAAAATTTCATTTCAATAAATAATTATATATAAATTACATTCCGTTACTTAATTTCCAATATTTTTTTTCAAATGGGCTGCAATTCGGCCCACAAACCTTTGCACGCACAAGTCTCTAAACGTGAGAGACGTTTTAGTGGTGATGCCATCTAGTGGCGGCTCTATCAAATTATTGATGTCTGAATCAATTTTTATTCAAGACCTCGCCGAATGGTAAATATTGTCGTGATTTAATTTTTCCGAGAGTACCAGAGCCAAATTGATACTCAAGGGATTTCTTACACACCATATAAATATAGAACATGCGTGCCTATGATTTACGCATGCAGAAAATCTATCGATTCCAGACAGGATCAAACCCGAAACCTTGAGCTTACGAGGTGGTCACGCTATCACTAAGCCACTCAGCCAATAAAATGCCATTATTCTCTAACTACAAACAAAATAATTTTCTTAATAAAAAAAAATTTATGTACCATGTTTTTATAACTATTTTCAAGCATTGTCATCCACTTCTGAGCTATAATCCAAATTTCAAGTCTCTTGCTCATCGGGAAATTAATATAAAACCAATTACAAAATTCCACCCGGACAGACATACAAGCCTCTTCGGGGGCCCGGGTTTGAGACTAGAACTTCTTTCTTACATTGTCATGCATTGTCATCCATTTCTGAGCTATGGTCCAAATTTCAAGTTTCTAGCTCATCGGGAAGTTATTTTAAAAGCAATTACAAAATTCCACGGACATACAAGAAAGGGAGTTAATAAAAAAACATGATAACCTGGGGGTCCTCATTGACCCCCAAACCAATAAATTGTATATGTAGACGCAACTGGACCCGTACTATCGACAGGGGGTCTTTGTTTGTGTAAATTCGTGTAAGTTCCGGAGTTACGGGGCCCTTTGTTGAAATCGGGGCCCGCCTCTTAGGAGGCACGGGCTCGAGACTAAAACTTTTTTCACATTTTCATGCATTGTCCTCCACTTCTGAGCAATGGTCCAAATTTCAAGTCTCTAGCTCATCGGGAAAGTAGTTTAAAGTCAATTACAAAATTTCAACCGGACCGACAAGAAAGCGAGTTAATAAAAACATGGTAATAAAATAAATTTTTATTAACAAAATATCTAACAACATTATTATCTAGTAGTAGCCTTGTCCTTTATTTTTAAATAAATAATCATATTGTTAACCATTAGCGCACGCTTTCTTTGATTCGCAATAGTTTTTGTATGCCATCAGAGAGCCCCGTTCATAAGAGATCAATCAATTATGCAAGAAAGAAAATTAAATCATCTCATGTAGTTATTTTCGCTTAATTGTTTCAAGAAACTGATAAGCATACATATTTAAACGATACTTCCAGTCAAGACAGTTAAAAGTTAATAAGAGTAAAATATTTCCACCCTAGCTTTTGTTCGATTTAATTGCTGATTGAAAGATTAAAGGAGCTTTTGATACGAATACCAGAAGACAACAGAGCAAAATCAATAGGCAGAGACTTTACGGTCCAGCTCCAATCCAACTCTTTCATCTTTTAGAAATCCCTGTTACTACGAAAACACTTTATTTGTGTCAAATAAATGCATTTCACCTCTATTAATGGAAAACGCACAACTCTCTAAGAAATCTTTGATTGAGAATTCCAACCGAAGTTCTATTATTCACTTCTATTCATTGCTCTTTGAATTACTCTTCATCCCCTTCCAACTAAAAGGTTTTCTGAAAACATTTAAAAGAGCTTCGATCGTAAATTAATGAAGGTCTTTCTCTTATGTGAGAGACTTGAATTTCTGTTTTAGTTCCTTTTCAGGTTTTAATACTTGGGAGGATGGTTGATTTCAATGTGGATTCAATTAAATCGCGTCGAGTTTGCCAGTCTGTTAACAAGTCTATTACGATAAATGTAAGAAAAAGGGATGACTTTTTGATTTCGAAATGCTAAAAATACGTTTGTTTATTTCGGGGAGGTTAGGTGACATTTTTTTTATAGAGATGTTTATTTCGTACACTCAAAACATAAATCTTATTCTGAGGGAATCAGTTTAAAATACTTGAAATCAATCTCAGAATAACAAGCTGTCTGCCTACGTTCGGAGATAAGTTTTCTAAAATGCCATACCATTAGCTATTTTATAATATTTTGTTGGTGCTTATGACTTAAGGTATCCGACTACTTGCGACAACTTTAAAAAAAAACGGAGATATGGGGATTTTTTGTTGTTTTTAGATTTGTTTAGTACATTTTAAGAAAAATATGCTACAATTAAGAAGAGAAAAAGTAATTATTATTACTAAAATGGGCAAAAATGGGTAAAAATTGACAAAAAATATAATAAACGCCACCCATTCTGTACCAAAAGTTTAGGAACAAATTTTCAATTCTGATGTGCTGCTATATTATTCATTGTCGAAATGACCTTCAGGGTAAGAGATATGTTAGTTTTTACAAAAACTAGTGCACTTTATCTTAGCTATTACATGAAATTGCTTAAAAAACTGTGATTTTGCAATAAAACAGTGATTGATAAATCTGAAGGTTAAAACACTTCTACTATTATACAGAACATACACAAAAAATTTCTGTTAATTACTTTCAAAACATTTTGAGCAATCGCTGACCCCGTTTGATTATTTTCATAAAATCACATTTCGAATAAAACGCGTTTTAATGTGTGACATCTTGCTTAAAGTAATGGCATCTTCTTTTACTAAAACACTTTCAGTTTTTGTTCTAGTGAACGGAAAATAATAAACTTGGTACTTTTATAAAGCTAATAAGATGGCCGCTATAAAATAAAATTATAAAAAATTGTCAATTTTTGGCAAAATTCACAAATTTTTGGGTAGTCCGATATCTTAAATTAATGAAAAACCCCAATTCAGAAACAATATGAAAATTCAAATTTATTGAAAGGCGGTATTTTAATTAAAATTTGATGAAAATTATACCGAAATTGTAAACACTCTCTACATGTGGAATACAAATCCCCATATTTAAATTATTTTCTACGCAATATATATAACACAGTTATAAAGGTAATGAACGAAAATATAAAATATATTTACAAAACCAAACTTTATAAAAATGCATGGTTTCCGTAAGAATAAGTTGTTAAAAATAAAAAATAAAAAACTATTGAATGTCAGAGCTAAATCCTCAGTTTATTGCCTTTTCATACTTTATATAAAATACGAAAGAAATACATTCATAAATTTTTGTGATATCAGGTTTTAAATAATATAACGGATAAAAAAATTACAATCTTCATGAAGAAGGTTTAAAGTTTTGATTGTTATTTTATTAAAATAATGCTTAATATCAGATATTTAAAATTTATCACTTTTTCAGCCTAAACCGTCCTCATTTAAGATTAATTTATTCTTCTGTCTGCTCGTTTTTTTACCTACACAAAATTCAAAAAATAAAAAAAGTTTTTGAATTTCAGTCAAACATTGACTCACAGAAATGTAGGCAGATAACTTAACAATAATTAAAAGAAATATTGCTTTATTTGGTTCTTACCCACAAGGAAATGTTATTTTGAATTCCACTAATTTGTCACATTGAATCACATTTAAAGTTAAATTAGTGCAATTTGTATAACCCCCGTATTATGATGCATAACTGCATGTCTCGATTGGATTAATAACATAGCATTTTAAGCAATATGATTGAACCACTGTCAACTGACAGCTACCTGAGCTGCACCCATTCCAAAACCGCACGCACAACACCAACTTGAAGACATTTAGGTTCGTCAGTTGTGAGGGAAGCGCTCTCTCTTCAGGAGGGGTCAGAAGGAAGAATAGCCTTATTTTAAATTAATATCAATTTATTGTCAATATCAACCACAACACAAAACTTAATAATTAAGTCTAGAGATGCACCCAATTAATAAATATGAGGACAATTAACGAGGTATGCGAGATATGAGAAGACTTTTAAATACTTAATACACTTACTTAATTCAATACCTCTGACTTCTTAGCTATCTAATCTAGATTCAATCTCAAGTGACAGATCGTCACCTTCAGTAATACAATTATCAACTATTAAATATCCGCGCTTCGCATTCAATTTTACTAATCACTGCTCCGATAGCTGTCTATCCTATCTCCCTCTCTAACCTGAAAGCTTAGATTATATACAGCAGTCTTAATGTACATGTTCACGCTCTCTTCTTCGGAGGAAGCTTTCTAATAAAATAATTTTTAAGAACGAAAAATTCCGCAAGGGGACTGTTGGTGAAAAGATAGCGGATAGAGCCGTCACGTAGTTTTAAATGGACATCAGTCCTTTTATACAGCAAGTCTATAGCAGTACCAGCAAAACTAGAACCCATGACAAGACAGAAACACAAAGACCACTAGTTCACATGTGTTGACCATGTGTGATTGCATTATCAGTCCATAGAACACACACACATTATATATATTACATATCCCTTGTAGGATAAAATTATTACTTGAAAGTTTTGTATAAAAATCTTTTTATCTTATGTTTGTGCCTTTTTCTTGTTCAGACTTATGGAAAATGAAGTGTCTTATAATTATTTTTGAGACTATAAAAAGGATGTGTTGTCCTCTGTAAGGAAGAGTAATTAGTTTTTGCAATTTCTCGATTTCAAAATAGTTCCTTCTCTCCGATAATAAAATTCGCTCATTGTTCTTAATGGCAAATAAATATCATAAAATGAAAAGAGATTTCACCGTCCTTTCATTGAATTAAATACTCAATGTATGGATCAACTGTTTCTATGAAGTTCAAATTCCAGGAGTTCAATATCCATCATTAAATTTACCAATAGCATATTCTTTTTTACTTTTCCACATCTAGAATGAATTGGGGGGGGGGATTAAGATACCGTTGTCGTAATTAATGTATATTATGAAAGATTTGTTGATTAAAACCATTTCGAAATAATACAGAATCTCTCTTCTCTTTGACTGAAAATAGAGTTCTCTTCCGACTAGCAGTTCAAAAGTCCAAACTTGTCTTCAAAATGCACCTTTTAAATCAAAAGGGATACAAAAAAAATTCACGTATCATTTAATACAGCAAAGTCTTATAGCAGTACCAGCCAAAAACTAGAAACCCATGACAACGACAGAAACACAAAGACCACTAGTTCACACGTTGTTGACCATGTGTGATTGCATTATCAGTCCATAGAACACAACACACATTATTAATATATTACATATCCTCTTGTAGAGATAAAAATTGATTACTTGAAAGGTTTTGTATAAAAAATCTTTTTATCTTATGTTTGGCCTTTTTCTTTGTTCAGACTTATGGAAAATGAGTAGTCTCTTATAATTATTTTGAGACTATATAAAAGGATGTGTTGTCCTCTGTAAGGAAGAGTAATTAGTTTTTGCAATTTCTCGATTTCAAAATAGTTCCTTCTCTCCGATAAATAAAAATTCGCTCATTGTTCTAATGGCAAATAAAATATCATAAAAATGAAAAGAGATTTTACCGTCCTTTCATTGAATTAAATACTCAATGATATCAACTCTTGATTCAAACAGGAGCAATTTCATAAATGCATAGCATATCACCCATTCTAAATAATTTAAGATCCTCTATATCTTTTTGCTTTTGATCCATTCGAAAATACAGACTCCCCGATGTCTCTTCCGACTAGCAGTTCAAAAGTCCAAACTTGTCTTCCAAATGCACCTTTTAAATCAAAAGGGATACAAAAAAAAATTCAATCTATGCGCATTTAATAGCTGTACATATCGTGTGTTAAAAGTAGCCGCAATGAGAATAAAAATATAATCTTAAATACTTGAAACTGATTGCAGAACACAATCATTGTAGTTACATTTCTTAATTTGTTATTTTTAGTTTTTCATTTTTATATATGATTGTAATTCGCATAAATCATAGCTTGAGCAAACGGCATACACAGTTATCAATTCTATTGTTATCATTTACTGATTGTTGTGGCATGAAGTAACAAAAAATTCAAAAAGCGGAAGATAAAGCATAAATAGTTTCTGAGGTTCCTTCTCCAGAACAAAATATACCTAAGCGAAGTGAATTTTTTTTCTTTACTCCCTATTGCGTGTACGCTGTTCTTCCTTCTAAAGTCATTACTTTAGAAATCAGTATGGTCAATCCAGTCTCATGGTCCGATATCCAAGTAATATACTCAAAAAAAAAAAAAAAAAAAAAATAGAAAAAAAATAACAAGTATTTTACCAAGTGGCAAATGCTATTTGCTAGTCTCTGGCAAAAGTCTGTTGAAGAAAATGGTTTGGAGAACACCAAAGAATGGAAAAGAAAAGCTATAAAAAAAGAAAGAGCAAGAGGGTTTCTTCGTAGAAAAGAAAAATAGTTTCCCTGCTTTGAGAAAGAGGCAATAAATTAAGGAAATGAGTCTTCAGAGATCCTGCCTAATTTCATTAATGATATTTTAGTTCAATACGAGATAACTGCAACTTTAACTTGGAGCTGAAAAGTAGGAAAATGAATATAAACCCTAGATTGCATCCTAATTCTTGTGTTGCTCATATCCAATGAAGCGAAACGACGCTACCAGGAGGTTGTGTGTGGTCACATATGTTTCTGTTTCTATACAAAGACGCCCTATGAAAAATTGTGCTATTGAATATTTAATAAGTCTTCCTTTAGATTTATTTTGTAGATTTTTCCTAATTATTTATTTTCTTGCTAAGTTGTATTTTACAAAAATTGACAATTTGCTTATATTTTATTTTATAGTCTCTTATTAATTTATAAAAATACCAAGTTTATTTTTCCATTCATTAGAACAAAAACTACAAGTGTTTTAGTAAGAGCAGATGCCATTACTTAAGCAAGATTTCATACTTTGAAATGCGTTTTACTTAAAATGGTTTTATTTTAATGTTTAAAGGGGGACAGCGATTGCTCAAAAAATTATGAAAATAATTAACTGAAATTCTTTGTGCATATTCTGTGTAATACTGAAAGTGTTTTAACCTTGAGATTTATCAATCACTGCTTGCTTTATTACAGTCCCTTTTGTGGATATAATCACTGTTTTTTAGCATTTTTATATATTAACTAAGATAAAGTGCCCTAGTTTTTGTAAAAATTACAATATCTCTTATGCTGAAGGTCATTTCAAAAACAAGACCAAAGTAGCGTATCAAAATTTAAATTTTTCGTAAACTTTTTGTACAGAATGGGCCCCATTCATGTAATTTTTTGTAAATTTTTACTAATATTTTCCCATTTTAGTAATAACAATTCCTTTTTCTCTTTTTAATTTTAGCATATTTTTCTTGAAGTGTACTAAATAAATCTAAAAACCACACAAAAAAATCCCCCTATCTCAATTTTTTTAAGAAAAAGTTGTTGCAAGTAGTTGAACGCCTTAAGAAAACATAGATACATAATAACACTTATAAACATTCAAAACTGTAAATTTTTCATTCACAAAATGAGCCAAATCCATGACGGTCACATGATGAATACAATCACATGTTCTCCATTAAATTCAAAACAAACTGACTTGGCGTTGTTGCTCTGTTTGTGAAATTGAGATACAATTTCTAATAAGTAAATTGGGTAAAGGCATTTTCAAGTTTTAAAATTCTTCAAAAAGTGTTTCAAAATTTAAAAAATATAATTAATATTCGTGCTTTTAAATTCAGTTCATCTTATTTACCTACATAAATTATACTGTTGTAAAATACTTTTTAAGTACTACAGCTAAACGCGTGAATTGATTGGCTGAAATCATGCGATTGTGACATCATATGAATCAGCCCATTGCGTAAGAAAATTAAATAACTTTTTGCTCTGGATTTAATTTTCTTCCCCGCCATTTTTAGGGATTATTTTTGTGTATTTATATATTTATATTTACTCTTAATTTCTTAATAATTATTAGAAACATTTCCCGAGCAAATTCTCCTAAATATGAATTCCCTCATTTTGATGAATATTACATATTTATATAAACATACATGTGTTTTCCTTTCAAAAATTATAATTACGTATTAAATCAATTGGTTTCACATAAATGTAAATATGCACCATAAAAGTACGAAAAGCCCATTGTAAAGTAAACAAGAATTAATGCAGCGTATAGTATTCATTTTAATATATTTAGTTCTTTCAAATCATTGCAAGTCATAACTTAGTTCTAAATGCCTTTACATTATATATAATTATCGAGATGTAATTTTGTATTAGCGATTAATCGCATTTTATGATCTACAAAATGATTAATCTACAAAAATAACTGAACTCTTATCTCGTATGGTTCCCTTCTGAACTCCACCCTTATAGCATCATGGAAATTTCAAGAAGGATCATTTCCAGAGACTTCTCGTTGATTCGTTGGCAGTATAATTTGTTGCCAAATCATCTGTCGCCAATAGCGCTTACGTCCCCAATCTGATAACCTTTCTGACATATTCTTGAGTACTATAATCTTAGCCAAGTTATTACTGGGAAGACTACTTTCTCTGTAAAACTATTTTTCCCGTAAGCAATGTATCATTGCAAGGGGAAAAACATTCTTCGTGTGTTTCAATATGAAGCAACTTCGAACATTGTGCCATCTAGTGACAGATAATTTCAAAACTCGGAAGAGAAAGAGAGAGAATTAGCAAATAATAAGTCAAAATTGTATTTTTTTTAAGTTAAACTTCTATGCTCACGAGTGAATGGAAATTTTGGCCAGTTTTGCGTAACAGGGAGTAAACGAACGGAAGTAGTGATTTCCCCCGCCATCTCCCCCAAATCGTCGCAATGGTGAGGAAACAGCAAGAGGGAGGAAAAGACAGTGGGGTCTGGAATATATTATTTTCCTCAGAACCAGCCTAGAGGTATCTGGGTTTCTTCTTCAGTCAGCTAGTGAACCTATGAGAGGGTGTAAACAGAGTGAAAAAAGAGAGGGGTTCGCCTTTGCTAAAAATAGCATCAGCGGCCAGGAGTTGGTGGGGGGATTCGTTTCGGTAGAAACGAAGAAACTGCAACTTTTCTACATTCGTTCTTCACGTGGTTGGGTTTTCGATTCGTTTTGCTCGATGGGAGGGGGACACCTTGTGACTTGCGTCATATCCGTGAAAAAGTTGGATGATTGCTTTCCGATTGGTCGACTCCCCCCTCCCCTTTTCTCACCAGACATGGGGACATTTGTCAACGGTTATATGTGTTGCAATGTTTGCGTTATGGTGCAGACAAAACAGCTCTTGCAGCAAAAGCATGCCTTTTTTAAATATTTCCTTAGATTGTTGGTCACATGGAGATGTTTTCGGCAGCTAATTTGTTTTTTTTTTTAATTTTTATTTGCGTTGAATTATTATTGATTCTAATCAGAATGCCTAAATGAAATGCACACAGAGGAAAAGAGTTTCGTGAAAGAAAAAGAAAAGAAAAACTAGCAGAAAGTCCAGTCGAAAAAGTGATAAAAAAACAGAAAAATAGTGCAAATTCATCAAGCGCTACTGCCAAATCTCGATCAGAGTACATAAGAGAATATCGAGCACGGAAAACAACATTGCAAAATATTCTCTTAATGCCGAGTTTAATGTCTGATGATGGGAATGCTATTGAGACTCATCTAATGCCAGCCCTGATTAACACGGACTTTGTGAACCACCCTGTGCAGTCAAAAAGTACAGAGCCCTCAACAAGTCTAGTACGTGTTGGAACTGATGCATGTGAATCGATTATAAATTCTATCTTACTTTACAAAGACTATGATTCCCATAAAAATGCTCACAAAAATTTTCAAAAGCGATTCGTTGATAATCCTTTCGGTCACGGATGTTCGATTTGTGATAGATTATGGTTTAGAGATGATTTGAAAACGCCTGTTGCTGAGCATAAAAATATTTTACAAAATGTTTTACCCGGAATTGATTTAGAAGACGTTAAATAGTGCTACTGTTGCCGACAAATTTTAAATAGGAAAAGTATACCAAATTTATCAAAGTATAATGGTTTTGTATACCCAGAAATTCCACCACATCTTCCTTCTTTGGATATGGTATCAGAAAGACTCATTTCTCTACGAATACCTTTCATGCAAATTAGGCGATTGAGACATGTACACGGTCAGTTTGGAATATTAGGGCAAATAATCCATGTTCCAGTATCCGTCAATACAATGGTCAATCGACTGCCACGGAATGTTGATGATGATTACTGTGTCAATGTTCACATCAAACGGAGGAAAATTCACAGAACTAGTTATCTGATGGGTTTGGTTACTAAAAGAAACATCAAAACATGGTTGCAATACTTAGTAGATACTCCACTGTACAGAATGTATGATGTTACAATCGATTATAGTTTCTTCAATTCCAAACAGAGTGCGTCTCAAGTTCTTCAAGATGGAATCAGTGAAAATATAACTATTGAAGAGAGTCTTACAGCCCAGCAACAGACGTTGTTATGGAATGAAGATAAATATCTTCGTATTGCGCCTGGAGAAGCGAATGTATCAAGAAGTTTCACTTCTATCGCGTGGCATTCCACGCACCATTTTTTTTATCAGGTAATTCCTTTTCTTATGCAATAAGGTACCCCTCGGCAAATGACATTTTGAATTTTCATACTAAGTAGCACTGATTGTAAAATTTGTAATTTTTCTAATTGCTGCGGAAATAAAATATCTAATAAATTTGATTTGTAAGTTTTTTTAATTGGGCTTTGAAAATAGCACTTTCCTACATCGTAATTGATTTTATTGAAGCCCAGTGGCTGAAAGGTAGTGTATCGTGCTTCCACGCCACAAGTCCAGGGTTCAAATCCCTGACTGGGCAAAGTCGACTTAGCCTTTTATCGCTTTAGTGGGTCAATAAATGAGTACCAAGAGCTTGTGCTTCTATGAACTGAACCCTGGGGGTTTCGCATCAGGTTGACCACTTGACCGAAACATCTGCACATGCACCCCAACGCATAAGATCACGTAAACTGAGATAGGCACAGTAGGCCTTTGCCCTCGTGAGTTGTTGCGCTACTGAGTTCAGTTTGTGGTGATCTGTAGCCATCCCTTACATTAATACCTTCCTGTCTATCTGAAAATCTGGCTGGATGTGTAGGCGGATTTAAATGATCAAAAGACATAATTCCAAATCAAACTGATGTATTGATGCTTATCAGTGAATAAGTTTAGACACAACACAATTCAAGTTAAGATAAATAAGTGAGAGGGAGTAATGAAGTGGGGTATCAATACTAGCGGATAAATACAGAATTTTTCAACTGAATCTAAGAAAGCTTAAACGCGCACAATTACAACTACGCCACACGAGATTAATCCGATTTTCTTAATCAAAGTCACTGACCTTATGTTTTACTGTGGCGATTCCTTCGTGACGCTTTTAGGCCCTTAATATGGCCGGAAGAATTGGTGAAGACTCCAAACTCCGTAATAATGAATTTCACTATTTTAAATCCGCTTCTCTTCGCGTGCAACAACACGTATCAGGCTCGCTTCAATTGTCAACAACTGTGTGTCGACTTCTCGATCTTTAATTCACTTGACTTCTCACTTCCTTGTACTTAGCTTTTTCTTAACTCGCGAAAACCAAATTTATATAGTATATAGTATTTACATAAATCACACCTGGCTCTCGGTGAAGATTGGTTGAAATAAATAAATTGTTTTAAGGGAAAAAAAGAAAAGGTTAGTGAAAGACCGTATAGATCCGTCACAAGTTCAGTATCTGAACTGATTATAAATTAAACATTTTTTAATACAGCCAGTACATTAAATTTACTTATTCGAAATCAATATATTTTGAACTTTCTTCCACCTCTGCGTGATTCAACATTTCAAAGATTCAGTTTGGTACTTATGTAACGAAATTTCATATCAAATATTTTTTCAACAAATTTATATTTAATGTCAAACACAATACGAGGTTTTTTTTTTTTTTTTTTTTTTTTGCACAAGAACGGAAAGACGACAACATGCGCTTAGTACACTGAAATTAATAGGGATGGTGATTTGCGAAAAACAGTAGAGAATGTTACAAAGAATAAACGTATTTACAAAAAATAATTTTAAAAAATGGTATTTGGGAAATGGATTTTAAGTTAGGTAAATAATGTCTTTTTTCGTGTTCAACTTTTCGTAGAATTATTTCTTACAAATAAATTCTTAAAAACGTGCTTGTATTTTAACGTACTGTTTTTTGCCTTATTTATGATGCTCAAAATAATGGATTGCATTGAATATTTTTTTGAAAAAAATATATAAGGAAAGCCTTTTTCTATTAGACAGAAATTTAACTGATGTAGCCTTTGAAAATTCAAAAAGATGCCTGTATAATATCAAATTATAGTTTAAAAGAACTAAAAACACCCTTTTATAGTTATCCGAACAAAGTTGTAAATTAATCCTTTAGTCACCAAATCTGGAAATGGGATCTGAAATGAGTCGCCAGATGCGGAATGAGATCTGAAAATGGGAAATCGTTAATCCTGATGATTCTGATCAAGATAATGGAACAGAATTTTTAAGTTATTGTGTTGGCATCGGCCCTGGACAAGTGAGCAAAATTTCGAATTAATCTGACCATTTAAAGTGGCTAAAAATTTAGTTCAAAAATACCGTTACATATAAGTGAAGCTTATAAAAGGGTGTTAAACAATGCCTAAGTAGTGACAATAAATATTATCTTATCCGCGGACTTATTTTAAATGTGTTAATACTTTTAAGATTCATGGTTAAATTTTTATCATGCATTTAAAAATATTTTTATTTTCATATTTTCCTATAAATACGAGCAACGATAACACAAAAAAAAACTATTAATTTTCCAAAATTTTATTTTTTTCAAGAAAATTTTTCTCTACGTGTCCCTTGTAACATGTTAAAATGAAATTTTATCACTATTAAACGTTCTTGCGTTGGTGCATCACCACGTTCTTGTCTGTGACTGTAACACACACCACACACTTCCAGTTAATTATATATTTTCAAAACATATATCACATTTTTTAAAGTTAAAACTTCTCATGACGAACTTCTATGAGTGCACTTAAAAATTAAACGAACGCTTTTAATTTATTCTGAAAAAAAAGGATCTTCTCATTTCCCCCTTTAGAAGTTCAAATCGGCCGATTGTTGCCAAAAAAACATAACAAATTACAATAATTAATCTTGCTAAAACATAAATTATAAGATGTGTATTTACCAACCTTAAAATTTTTTTTACTAAATCATGCATAAAAGGGGTAATATATTTTTCTGAGATGAAGTACCACATCACATATCTCATGTTCAGAGTTTTAAAAAAATTTCTTTTATGAACACAAACATTGTACTCTTTTTAAAGTAAAGATTCTGAAGAAGAATTTTTTTTCTTCATCCCAGAATCATGGAAAGCTCATTTTAATTGCGCTTATTTTATTAGATCTGATAAGAAACATTTTCCTTTTTCTAAAGATCTTTAAAATATTATATTTGTTTTGTAGCTATTAATCAAAATCGTTCATCATTTCAACTCGCATGCCAACAATTTCCGCTTTTATTAAATATTAACTTAAATACCCCCTTTTTTCGCCCGAGTTAGAATGTTTTTTAATTAAGCTTAACAATCGTATTGATAAGCACTGCATTTTTAATGCGTTTAATTCGGAGCAAAATAGCTTAGGCAAAATTATTTTAATTTCTTAAATCCACTTTTTTATTATTTTAAGGGGACATGATACGATTTACAAGATTTAGTTTTTTAATTTAACGATTTCCATAATTTTTTTCTTTGCCTCCTATGTGTATGTATGATATAAAACAGATTTTTTTGCTCAAAATTTTATAAAAATCTAACCATTTAATTTTTTAAGGGAAAAACTTGAAACTTTTGAAGTGAATTTAAAAAGCTACTCCCCCTACAAAAATTAACGTACAAGTATTAAATTTGATTTACAAGTACGTCAAACTATGTATAACAAAAGTTGGCATGGGTTTCTCGATAACATGATTGGTATTCGTACAATATTTCTTTTTATGAATGCTTATTGAAAATTCTTTAAAAAATGGGAAAAAATAAATTTAAATATTTTTGGAAAAAAAAGTATTGCTTTGATTGAAAAATGCATACCAACTTTTATTCCATGTACTATTAGCAACAAGTGAAAAAAATTTCAAGTTTTAGGCACAATAGAAAAAAGCCTTTGCATTTTAAATGAAGACAAACTAGTTATTTTATCTTTTATCGAGATAAGTCAATTTAAAGTTTTGATTTGTCATTGGGATGTGAAATAAAAACAAACGTAAAAGCTATCACAACTATGCGTTTTTTAAACTTAAACCTTCCAAACTTTGTGAGTTTGTAGAAAAGTATATAAAAAATAATCTAGGCTAAAAAAATAAGATTTGATTGTTGACTGATTTTTGTCAATTGAATCGTACTGTGTCCCCCTAAATGATTTCCAGTAAATTGCAATTTTGCTTCCTAGGTAAAAAAATGATTTTTGTTTTGCGGAAAACTGTACATTTTAAGCAAAAGCAGGCAATAGGCATGCTATAAAGATATATACACACATGTGAACTATAATAGAGATAATCGAGAATACGAAATATGATAGTGATTGGTTGCTAAATAATATTAAATAATTATTCCATCTGAAACAAATGTATAAATTTTCAGCAATGTAAACTCTGCAAGAATTGAGCTGAAACAGATCAATGGAATTAATTTAAAAATCCACCACCATAAAATCACACCTAATAATTTGATAAAATACAGCCATAATTTATGTACGTTACATATCCTTTACCTGGAAAAAAAACTGTCTTAACATCAACTTAAATAATAAATAAATAAACATCTAAAATAAAGATAATATCCATGGGTTTGATCAAAATATCATCCACAACAGTAACGTTGCACAACAGAACACAATTGCGATGCCAAAATTGTGTAAAAAATATTTTTAAAATTTTTTTTATTATGTATTTGTTTTAAATGATGGGAAAAGAGCAGAGATATATTTTTAATCATATGAAAAAGTCTCCATTAAATAGACATTTGATTCCAACCCAAAGATGTTTTCAATTAATTGTATGTGAAAAAATAACTGGCTACCCCCAAAATTAAAAATATACGAGAATCTGTGATAGTAAACATTAAAAATATGTGAACATATGCAATAAATTTTCAGATAATAATAAATATGAAAATCATTTTATTTATTTACAAAAGAAGTATTAATATCTCTAATAGCAACTATATATACAGTGGTGGCCAAAATTGTGGACACTTTTTAAAATTGTTATGTTTTTCGAGTTTGTATGCTTATAGAAAATGTTTCATTGCACACAATGCCAAGTATTTTATATCATTTTAAAGTCAGAATAATGTACTCATGAAATAAAAAAGGAACTAATTGAGGATGTAATTGTTTCCTGGCATCATGTAATAACTAAGGAAAAGCTTCAAACTATTTTCAACTCAATGAAACATCCATAGGAAGCTGTAATAACAAATAAAGGCTACCCCACTCACTGCAATCGTCAGTATTTATTGTATATCGATAGTTATTGCAGTCTAACTTTTTTGCGTTGCAAATATTTGAATTTTATTTTTATATTGAATTCACTATTGCATTATCTTTAAAATGATATAAAATACTTGGCATTTTGTGCAATACAACATTTTCTATAAGAGCATACAAACTTGAAAAACATAACTATATATATAATAAAATTATTAAAAGAAACAAATACAATTAAGGTATCCGACACTACTTATGCAACGACTTTTTTTTAAAAAAATAGAGATATGGGGATTTTTTTTTTTGTGGTTTTTAGAATTGATTGGTACATTTTAAGAAAAATATGCTAAAATTAAGAAGATAAAACGAAATTAGTATTACTAAAGTGGGAAAAAATTGGTAAAAAGTTACAAGAAATAACATAAACGTGGCTCATTCTGTATCAAAAGT
Organism: Trichonephila clavata; assembly: GCA_019973975.1. Lineage (NCBI taxonomy): Eukaryota > Metazoa > Arthropoda > Arachnida > Araneae > Nephilidae > Trichonephila > Trichonephila clavata. The sequence goes on along the minus strand of BMAO01000238.1, from coordinate 27,223 downwards.
TAACAAATTTTCAATTTTTCAATTCTGATATGTTGCTATGTTATTCATTTTTGAAATGACCTTCAGAATAAGAGATTTTTTAATTTTTTTACAAAAACATTACACTTTATCTTATTTACTATATGAAATTGCTTAAAAAACAGTGATTATATTAACATAAATTTTGTAATAAAACAGTGATTGATAATTCTGAAGGTTAAAACACTTTATTAAACAGAACAAAAAGAAAAATTTCAGTTAATTATTGTGAAAACGTTTTTAGAAATCGCTGTGACCCCCTTTAAGCACTTTCAAAAAAACACATTTCGAGTAAAACGCGTTTTAATGTATGGTTTTAATGTATGCATCTTGGTTAAAGTAATGGCATTTGCTTTTACTAAAACACTTGTAGCTTTTGTTTTAGGGAATGGAAAATAATAAACTTGGTATTTTTATATAAAGCTAATAAGATGGTCCATAAAATAAAATCATATAAAATTTGTCAATTTTTAAGAAATTTCACAATTTTAGGGTAGTTGGATACCTTAAAGACTGAGGTTTCTCGATTTCATTGCGGATAATGAAACTGAACAAAAGACACACTTACTCCATTTTATATTTTTTAAAATAATTTAAAGATTCATTTGGAGCTTTTCAAAAATTACTCAACTTACTTTTTTAGGGAACATAACGACTGAAAAATAAATTTAAGGTGAATGGAATGTCTTGAGAAAAATATTTTTCCGCAAGACTTTGATTAAAACTGACTCGAAAACCTCTTTAATAATTTTGTCACATTAAGGAACTCTCGAATTTCTATGATAATTTGTTAATGCATTTCTAATATAAAAGCAAAAAAAATCTTTTGCTTTTGTCCTTTTCACCATCAAATTTAATTTCTAAAACATCTGAGTCAAATGTTTACTGTTTTCTAAAACATTCCGCTATGTTCAATACTGATTATCATATTTCTCTTGCACAGCGCTTATATTTAATTTTCCTTAGTAAAAAATTAAACTACAAAAGGTTTCAAAGTTAAGGAAAATGTTATCTCTTTCCCTCTCTTCTCATCTTATTTATAAGAATAATTTTACAAATTTTGATCAAATAATAGATGTGTAGAACATCGTATAGACATTAATATAGTGTGAAATATCACAGAACTGTATTAATTGCGAATACTGTCCACATATATAAATACCTTACATTATAACTTTTAACACGAATGTTAATCAATTTTTTCAACTTATGGTATAATCTCGTATAAGATTCAATAAAAAATAAAAATTTGAAATTTAAATTAGTGTCCATGAATCGAGTATTTATGCATACTGTTTGTCTTGCTACATGCATAACTCCTGTTTCTGCTCAGTTTATAATTAAAAAGGTCAAAATTAACCTCTTCTCGGTTTTTCTCGAGCCGAGCTCGAGCAGGTGAAACGTACCATTCTGGCTCATCCCGATTGTAGCTCGGGCACTGTGAAAATTTACACTGTGCAATCTGTCTTTTCCGAATTATTTCACTTGTGCTTTTTATGTTTTCGAATAATTGAAAAGTACCACCCGGTGGAATTTTGTGCAAAAAAAGAACATTCTTCTGCTGAGCATCGCCCTTCACGCCTTCTGAAAAAAACTTTGTTGACTTCATTCCCTCAACGGAGAGGGAAACTAATACAACACGGCAGTGTGTTATTTGCTGCCTCAAAGAAAGACAGTAAAGGGAAGAAGTTATGGTATCGACTACCTAAAATTGTGAATTTTTCCAAAAATTGACATTTTTTTATGATTTTGTTTCATAGACCATCTTATTAGCTGTATAAAAATACCCAGTTTATTATTTTAGTCCAGTAAAACAAAAACTACAAGTGTTTTAGTAAAAGCAGATGCCGTTACTTTAAGCAAGATTTATACATATGTGTCATACTTTAAAACGCGTTTTACTCGAAATGTGTTTTCTTGAAAATGCTCAAACGGGGATAGCTATTGCTCAAAAAGTTTTGAAAATAATTAACTGAAATTGTTTGCGTATGTTCGGTATAATAGTAGAAGTGTTTTAACCTTCAGATTTAACAATCACCGTTTTATTACAAAATTTACAGTCCCTTATGTGAATATAATGACTGTTTTTAAAAGCAATTTCATATAATAACAAAGATAAGTTGTTCTAGTTTTTGTAAAAATTAAAATATCTCTTTTCCTGAAGGTCATTTCAAAAAGGAATAACATAGCAACACATCAGAAATGAAAAATTGAAAATTTGTTCATAAACTTTTGGTATAGAAGGGGGTTATTTGTGTTATTTTTTGTCAATTTTTACAAATTTTTTTACCATTTTAGTAATAATTTCTTTTTATCTTCTTAATTACAGTACATTTTTCGTAAAATGTACCAATCAAATCTAAAAACTACAAAAAAAATTCCCCATACCTCCATTTGTTTAAATAAAAAGTTGTCGCAAGTAGTCAGATACCTTAAGAGGACAAGATTCTACGGTCCAGATTGCTGTGTTGGGTTATGTGCAGTACCGTGTTTTGGAATTAATCGTACATGATCAAATTAATTTGTAATTCAAGATAAGAGCTTGGTATTATAAGCTTTATATTTATAGATAGTGTAAATTTTCGCCAAAGCCTAGTAATTACTGCCATACAGAAAGCCAATTTCACAGGTAAATTACCCATTTATTTAAATAGATATTTTACATTAATGTTTAGGAAATTTTGTATGCAAATGTTGCCATTATGTTTAAAAAGATATGTATGTTTGAAAATAAACATAAAAAATTGACATTTCTTGATACAGAATCCAGATATAAAATGAACCTGGAAGGCGTTAGTAATAAAATATTAAAATGAAATGAATACACTATTTTTTATCGAATACATACTTAGGAACCATATCGTTCATTAAATGGTTTATTTTCCAGATGAAATTTCTATTCCTTGTTTTGGCAACAGTACGATTCACGAAGAATCCAGATAACCGTTATTTTGTTAATTGATTGCTTAAGTTCATATTAACACTTGTGTTTTAGGACTGTTAATAAAAGATACAAATCGATTGACACTAATAACGTTGCCGATGGATATATTTCTTCTAAAAAGGCGTTGTTCGTTAATGTTTTGAGAAATGAGTTTCTATAAAAATGTTTACTTACTTTAATAAAAAGTCTTTGTACCGAAATTTGTAAACTACCCATTTTTTAAAATACTTCTTTAAATCAATTAACCTTTAAATGTTGATGGTTTTCTCTCATAAATGTTTACTTATTATCATGCTATAAACTATAGAAAATGTACTTAAGTTTAACTGCTAGCATATCTTTTAAGTGGGCATATATATATATATATATATATATACATTGTATTGGTGATGCATATCAAATAACAAAAATAAGCGGTGACTATGTTGATTTTTAAGGTGACCAATCGTCCTGCTGTCCTTCCTCAAAAAGTGTCCTCCTACTTGTCCTTCTTTGCAATATTTTAAAATCTTTAACGATTTTGTCTTTCAATATAAATCACAATTTGAAAAAAAAAATATTCCTAAAATAATAAAAAGAAAACTGTCAAACTTATAGAAGAACGGGAAAGTTTACCCAAGAAGTGCAGAATTTTTACCAAACATGTTTCCAACATGTCAACGAATGGTCTGAAACAAACATCACAGGAAATATCAGCTTTCAGTGGTGTTTTTTGACTTCATCGTAAGTAAATTGGGCAGATATAGAAAATTGTGCTGAGCTTTTTTCGAAAGATATGCCTGATATTAAAATCGATGGCTTGTCTGTTTAAAAAAATTAGAATACTGAATTTATATTTAAATTCAGATAAACTAAAACAATGGGAAAATCAGCATGTTGAAATTGATAAAAGAGGAATGGAAATATTTAACCATTTCAAAAGTTTACACATTACATGCGAAACCTTAGCTATTCTTGTTAAATTTACGTTGTGCTGGCCTGGAATTGATGCAGCAGTTGAAAGAGTTTTTTTCAATTGGTAATGATTTTTAGACTGGGGAGAAATCAAGATTGAACATTGATACTATAGCTCAAGGGTACTCAACCTTTGTTTCTGCCGGGTCTCATACACACGTTAGCTATTTCACGCGGGCCGCAACATGAGGATTAATGGAGTAAGGAGAAATGCTTTAAGACCAAGATAACACAGAAAATTTAAAATGTGGAAACTGATCAAAATATTAAAACTCCGTTTTGCTTTTTTTAATTATTATTTTTTATATTTTTTATTTTTGTCACTGATTTTTTCTAAATTGGAAGCATTTAAGAATCACCCTTTCATAATTTCTGTATCAGTAAACGGTTTCATATAATTACCAATGATTTAGCAAATTTCATGGGGTGCCTTTGTTATCGATGTGACATTATCACTGACAAAACACTTTTTTGCTGTTGTAAAGCTTATTCAAAAAGTCCTATTTATCCCCTCTTGAAAGATATTTTTGTGTTCACAAATGTTTCGAATATGAAATAGATGAAAACTTACTTCTACAAAAGATAGAATAAATAATGGTAAAAATATTTTAATAAAAATATAATACATAAACTATAAAATGTTTGCAATTCCAATCTGCGCTTGTACATCAATTCATAAGATAGCATCAATTAAAAACATTAAAATAATAATATATAACAGGAAAAATCTCGAAAAATTCAAATTACATTCTGTCTGTTAATCTTTAAATGTTTTATAGTTAATTCATTAACTTAAGTACACAATTCAGTAAAAATTACGTTATTTATCATTTATCAACATTATATATATGATATATTTATGCATTTAATACTACAAATATTTTTTGATCAAATAGCCTGCATTTTGGAAAAGAAACATTTGCAAACACGGCAAATCCCTCAAGTACGAGAGCAATTTCTAGCACTATCTAGTACCAAATTTTTGATGCTTGAATTAATTTTACTTCAAGATCTCGTCGGATGATAAATATACCAACAAATATATCGTCATAGGCTTAACACCCCTCAATTTCTCATTTTTCGCAGTACAGTAGAACGTCGCTTATCCGAATCAATTGGGACCGGACACTGTACGAATATTGAAAATCATCACAAGTGGGAAACGTGCTTGAAGAAAAAGCAAAATAGGAGTAAAATGTCGAAATTTTACCTTGATTGTCGAAAATAATCCCTTATTTTCCTCACGCGAAACAACTGCTGAGCACTGCATAGTTCAAAGACGTATCCGGACTTTGGTTCGGATATTTGACGCTTCGGATAATAAACGTTCGGATAAATGACGTTCTACTGTATAATGTTCGTATATATGTATATGCATATATAGTACTGTGCTTCTCAAACTTTCTATGATAACAATTTATTGAATGCATTAAAAACATACTTTGACGCTAAAGCTACAATACAAATTTCATTATAAACCATAAAAATTATCAAAATAAGTATTAAATTTTGCATACGACAAGCTCATGGAAGCACTACTAATTAAATATACACTTGTTTTTAATGAATTGATAAATTAATTGTCAAAAACATTGAGCAGTACTGATACATTTATAAGTATATTTAATCAGTGTAAATGTGTATTTAATTTTCATTATGTCAGATTGTATTTTAATTTATCCCCCCTTTCAGTAGATTAATATTATTTTTATATCTTTTGTTTTAGACTTTTCAATGTGCTCGCGCCCCCCATAAAGGGAAATCACGCCCCTCTAGGGGCACCCCCCACAGTTTGAGAAACGCTGGCGCAGTATAATGTTTGTGAATATGTAGTTGCATGTGTGTTTCACATATTACCTTGCATAAATAATTATTCCTCTTGCAAAATTAAGGGGACATATGGCACGATTTAAGCAAAAAAATTTTAATTTAATAATTTTCAAAATTTTTTCGCTTGCCTCCTATGTGTGTATACTATGTAAAATGATTTTGTGCTCAAAAGTTCATAAAAAGCTAGCCATTTAATTTTTTAAGGAAAAAACTTAAAATTTGTGAAGTGATTTTAAATGCTACTCCTCCTACAAAAGTTTACATACACGCATGAAATTTGATTTATAAGTACATCAAATTATGCATAACAAATTTGGTATGAGTTTTGCGATAACATGATTGGTATTCGTACAATGCTTATTTTATGAATGCTTATTGAAAATATTCCTTAAAAAATTTACAAATTCTGAGTTCAATTATTTTTAAGAAAATAAGTATTGCTTTGATTCAAAAATACATACCAACTTTTGTTACATGTACTATTAGCAATGGGTAAAAAAAATTCAAAGCATTAGGCACAATAGAAAAAAAGCCTTAGCATTTTAAATGAAGGCAAACTAGTTATTTTATCTTTCCGAGATAATTAGGTTTAAAGTTTTGATTTACCATAGGGAATAAAAACGAACGCAAAAGCTATCATAATTCTGTCATTTTTAAGTTTAGAGCTTTCACATTTTGTCAGGTTATAGAACAGTATATAAAGAATAATTAAAGCTAAAAAAATTAAATTTGATTTTTTTGACCGATTTTTGTCAATTGTGAATCGTACTGTGTCGCCTTAAAATATGCATTTATTTTAAAACTACAATAATATAAAAAAACATTATTGAAATTTTTTTTACTTAACATTTTGTAATTCATTCCTATCTTTAAAATATTTCAAATATATAAAACAACTTAAATAGAATTTTAAGATATTTTTAATACGAAATATTTATTTCAAATATATCCATATTCTGAATGAGTTTGTATTATAAAAGAAATGGCAAGCAATCATGTAAAGACGTTTTTCTCTATGATCCGAAGCTTACGATTTATCTATTCATCTAAAAGTATTGCTCTTTTTCCATTCAAAAACGTTTTTTTGATAAACTCCAAAGAAGTACGATAGAAAAGTATAATAATTGCTCTTCGGAAATATGTTTCCGAAAGAAAAATAACTTAAGTAAAAAGTAATGGAAACTCTGCTACAGTTCTATTTCTTTTGATTTCAACTGCGAACATTACATTGAACTGATGCATGGCCTGTATCGTTTGCTTAACAACGTCGTTTATCGTCTGCATTTTACTGGAAAACATTCCACGCGCATAAAGCCTTTCATGCAAAGAGATGGAATTTTCTGCTCCTAAAATTATTGAGAACATGTTTAGCAAGTAGCATATGCTTTCAATAATGTTTTATTTTTCTACTTTCTGAAATGAAACGAAGTACTTTGATCATTATATTCCACATTCGTCGTTTTGTGTTCGCGTACTTTATTTTTCTAGGAATAGAAATGGAATTTGTTTGTGTGTGAGCATTCCATTCGAAAGAAAAAAATTAATAGAATGTAGTTCTTATGTATTTTCATCATTGAATTACTTTTTTTTTTTTTGAAATTTTACTTTTATAACATAGTTTTTTTATAATATTCTTTTTTTTTTCCATCTCTTAAAAAACTTGTTATTCGAAATCTTTTAATGTCGCCTATTTATTGTAGTTAATGATAGCAATCTAAGAATTGTCCATGAAGAAGTTGACAACAGCTTTTTTTACGATAAAAATACAAGAATACGACTTGAAATTTTTTTAAATCGTCATTGTGTGAATCTGTAAAGTACTAAGCTAGCAGCTTAGTGTTGTAATATTTAACTTCATGTCAACCAATTATTTTTGTTCTGTATTTTCAAATCTATATTTTACAAAACACATGAAATAAGAAATAACATGATTTTTTTAAAGTAAAAAGAACATGCATGGGAAGAGTAACAAAGTCTTTTGAATAGAGCATGCTTGTCTAAAGTGCGGCCCAAAAGCTTTTAAAATGTGGCCCAAACATAAATTATGAAAATATTTCAATTTACACATTTTTATTAAAAAAATAAATGTATGTACAAAATACGCAAAATATGCTGCATTAATTTTCTATTTAACTGATGAGTTTAAAAGAAAATTTCAAGGTTTTCGAAAAAACGAAGAGTATTTCGAAATATTTTTTACCCCGTTTTCTCTAGATATAAATAAATTACCCTCAAATCTTCAAATGGAATGCATTGAACTGCAAAGTGACATACAACTGAAAGCTAAATTTGGGAATGTTTCTATACTGGAGTTTTATAAAGATTACCTACACCGCGCGATAAATATCCTCATTTTTCCACTTATGCTTTGTTAATGTATTCAGCTTTTGGCAGTACTTATATTTGTGAACAGTTATTTCCCAAGAATGAAGCATACAAAAAAACAAAAATTGGACAAAGATCACTGAAGAACATCTTGAAAATGCATTAAGAATTGCAACTTCGTCTATTGAACCCGATATCGATTAGCTTATTCAACACAAACGCAAATTCATTCATCTCATTAAATTCATATTTTTCCATCTTTATGAAATCCAAATTAAATGAAACGAAACTTTTACAAATTTAAAATAAATGTGTACCAATTTATGACTAATTCAAATTTTAAAATATTATAGTAAAAATAAGTTAATTTATTTTAATAAAACGACATAGAGTTAATTTTTATTTCAATTTGTTAAAAAAATATTGTATGTGCGGCCCAGAAAAAAAAATTCGCAATGCGGCCCACAAGCGGTCATAGTTAAGACACCAATGGAATAGAGGAAATAGGTGGGGTATTTATTCCATCTCTGATCGACTCATTAAATAGCGAGACAAGAAGTAGAAAGTGCGTATACGCTGCGGGAAATTATGCTTCTATCTCTAAACATAACTTCTACTTGTTTCTTGAAGTAAAAGAGAGTGTGCAGTAATACGTTCATCGAATAAGAAATGGAGCGTACGATGAAAACTTTTTGAATTTTGGTTTTGTATATGAATAATGTACAAACTTTAAAGACAGCGAAGAGACGTTCAGGATGTAAGGCATAAGGATGCAAATCTGTCCACACAAAAAACCTTGCTTAAGACGTTGCCTATATGGTTTAAGCAAAATTTCGCCAAAAGTAGGCTCCCCTATGATTTCTTGAGATCAAAAAGTTAAGTTGTTTGTTGATTTTTAAAACCAGGAACTAGAATCATTGCCACTTTTCATCCATAAGTATTACGATGACTGCGAAGACATTTCAGAAGAAATGAGGAATGCTGACTTCGGGAGTTTTCTTTCATGACTACGCTAACTCTTATAGTGTTGTTGTAACCCAATGGAGAAGTTTAAAAAGAGATACGCTTGATCACACGGCGTATAGCCTTGACTTAGCACCGAAAATAGACTAGGAAGCCAAATCATTCAAATAAACTAGAAACTACAAAAAAAATTCTTGTATTTCTGGAGGTTAGATATTTAAAATAAAGGATTTAAACGCTTGAACACCGATATGAGAAATGGTTAAACCTTCATAAAAATCATGTAGAAAATAACTGTATCTGAGCATAACTTCTGAAAATAAATTCATTTTTTCTACTCATACTTTTATGGTCTATATCCAAGAGTGAATAAAAAATATTTTTTAAAAAAGGAAGCAATAATAAGTTACGTATTAATGAATTATTTTTGTTCCTAAAATGTTCAGGGAAAAATTCGTCTCAGAGCAATATAAGTAGAGAATGTAAACTACTAACTTATTTTAATGACGTCATTTTTCCATAAAAAAAATGTCTCATAAATCTACGTGGTATTATTAATAACATTTTACTGAAAACATGCATTGATTATTTTTAAAAATCAATTTTTTGTTTCGAGAGAAGATTGCTACTTAGTTATTTTTAACTAACAATTTAACTCTTAATCTTTTGTTTACCAACGGGAATTTAAGAACAGACTATTAGAAAAGTTGTTTGCCAGTTTTGTATACATGTAATACAGACTACCCAAACACGACAGAAAATGACAGTCTCTGTCGTCACAAGAATTAAATATTTGCGATTTTTCAAAGTGACCAAAGCTAAACTGCCGAAATTATGTTTGTAAGACCTTGAATTTTTTTTTAAATATGTCATTATGATTTTTAATGGATGAATGGTAAGTTACACATTTTCTACTTTAAAAAAAATATTTTATTTCTGAAAGAATATTTGTAAAATTCCCCATTACGTCACATAGTGTTGTTGAAGAAAATATTCTAAGAAAAATTAAGCAAAAAGATATTAATATACTTTTAAAACAAAGCTGTTCTTGAATTTTCCGATATATAAGTTAAAAGCTTGCACATAATTTACAATATTTATAGTAATTATAAAGAAAATTTAACGTTCTTATAAATATTTGTTATAATTTATAAATGTTAAGCTTATAGATGGATAAAAACAAAGCATATTTTATATATATTATCTTAAAAATTGGTTTTTATAATGCATTGATATAGCATCTAAACTTATTTGAAACCAGAATTATAAGAAATAAGTAAAAAAAAAAGGAATCAATTAAAAATTCTTAAAAACAATCAAGCTCTCAATGGTCTTTTATCATATCCATTTCTGTAAAGAGAATATGCAGATGATTGTTTCATTTATGATCAGATTCTTTGAGTAAGGAATAAACTTAAAAACTAATTACAGTTAGAAGTCCATTAGTCCGGCATCCAACAGTCCGGAATGCCCGATAGTCCGGCATCGCTCCAGAAAATTGTAAAAATTTTGGTTTTCTCCAAAAGTGTGTCTTTAAAGCTAATAAAAACGCTCGAGAGCTATTCGGAAGTTTTCGGGGTAGTTCGGGATCATCCGGAAGCGCTTGGTATTGTTCGGAAACAATTAGCGGTCGGCTAGTCTCAGCTGTCACAACAAATTCACGTGCAGTGCAGCTCCGTTAATCAATCACGAAGCGTCTTCGCCATTTTTTTGTGCGTTGTTGTTTTGTGTCCTTTCACATCGCAGTAAACGTAACTTTTGAAACTGTTTATAAAAAAGTGATTTTCGTTCTAACTGTACAGTGACCAGAAGCTGCAGAATCACTGAATAAGTTTATCTCTTTTGCTGAGGCTAGTACTAGCTACAGTGCTTCAGAAATTATTGATTTCCATATCATTAAAAATAAATTTTATACTAAACGCCAAAAGAGTCAAGAAAACAAAAAGACATTCGTGACTTTTTTAAATCTAAGTGAAATATGTTTTACAGTACGTGTACATACATTATATGAAATGTAAAATAAACTTTGTTGTATGTATTTGCATACTGTATTTGTAGTTTAATTATTAACCTAATTGTTCTTATAATTACCGCCCGATAGACCGGAATTTTCGGTAGTCCGGCACCGAGCCGGTCCCGAACGTGCCGGATTATCGGACTTCTACTGTATATATATATATATATAAGTTTCTTCTCTCTCATTAATATATTAATAATAATCCCCTAAACACGGAATGGAGGGACGATGAAACATATTTCAAAAAGTGTAGTTGTTGTTGTTGCTTATGCCACCTGATCTACAGTAACATCAGATCAAGGTTCACGAAATTCATCGCGGCTAAGGGCTAGAATTTTACGCCTGTCGTTAGCCTAAGCTTTGAGCCCCCCAAGAGGGTGACAGTGCGATTTTGCTCACGCAACACGATAGATGGCGACACCTTTCGAACCCACAGATTTAACGAGCACGTTCTCCGTTTTGTATTCGGTGGGCATTTGGTGGCATCGGGCATCGAACGCAGGCCTTCTGGTCTGGACTCCGGTGCTCTAACCACTAGGCTACCCACGGCCCAAAAAAGTGTAGTTTTAACTATAAGCTGTGGTTCCTTTTCACGGGTAATCTCTCTCTCTCTCTCTTTCTCTCTTCGAACTATTGGATCCTCCCACGCATTAAACATAGCTGACTATACCGGCTGTGCGTAATGAGCCTAGTCTAAATTACTGAAGTTAACTTCTAACTTAAAATATTGAAATTAATATACTGAATTTAGATATCGAATTTAATTTCATCTTAAATTACTTATATTAATTACTAAATTAAATTTAAACAAACAAAATTCCAAATTCAGATGGTTCCCTGAAGATAAATTTTATTTATAAATATAAAAAATAAAAACGAGTTTACTGTATTGAACCAAAAAAAGGCATAGTAATTTAAAAATTAACTGATAAAGTTATTTCCGTTCTCGTCATTTCCAAATAAAAGTACTCCAACACAGTTTTCTAGAAAATATCCAAAACAAATATTTCAACTAATATTAATACAGCATACATACACTCGTGTCAAAAATTAAAGTCACAAACATAAAAATCTTTGAAAATTGATACATTATTTATTGTGATGCCACAAATTTTGACACAAAGACATATTACAATACCAGAAAGAATTTATCAACATATGGAAAAGATTTTAATTGTGAATTTAGCTACAAGTCTTATAAAAAAATGTGATATCATGAATCAAAGGTAAAGAATTAAACTCAGGTAAAATCTATCTAGTATGGAGTGTGACTACACCGGTGCACCAGCATACAAATCGCACAACGAGCTGTCACACTGTTTATGATGGTGTCAATAAGTATTTGTGGAAACTAAATACTCATTTTTCAAAAGCTCTCTTCCTGGGAGCTCCAAGAAGCGGAGCTACACTGAGAAATGGTTTTCCCTAGACCAGGGGTGGGCAGATTTTTCCAAGGTGCGAGCTACTTTTAATTTTTTCAAGGAGTTGCGGTCCACCCAGTGTCAGTGGCGCACACAAGGGCGGGGGAGGGATCCACGGGTCCGGACCTTCCTCCAAACCATCCATTTTCTCCCGATTTTTTTTTTATCCCATGTATATAGTATGTAAAATGTTAAGTATTTAATGTTAGTAATTTTTAGCGCGTTTTTCACGTAGTGTAAAAAAAGGCGCTATTAGGACGCAAATTTCGTCTTCGTCCTCTTCTTCGTCTTCGTTCCATATTTTGTCGTACCTTTTTCTCAGCCAATAAGCAACCGATTGACCTCGGGTTTTCGGCATTGGGTCGCATTTGTGCCCTAGATGAGCCGAATCATATTTAAATTTAATAATTTAAATTTTTTTTAATTTCTTTTTTTTAAGTATAGTACACACACACTACTTTCTGTTAGTAAAAAGTTCATTAGTTGCATTATTGTAAAATACATGTGAAAAACGCGCTAAAATTACTTGGCCATGCCAATGATTGATATCTTGTTTTATTTATTAAGTTTAATTATTTATTCAGTAGTTTATTTTTGCTGTTTTTTTCCCCGACAATCGATAAAATAAAAAAAAATATGTTTGCCTGCGTATTGGGGTATGATACGAGAATGGTAGACCTTCAACCCTTGACCTCCTTCCCTTTAAAAATTCTTGTGTAAGCTATACTGCCCAATATCGTAGGTGTGGTATGAGGTAAGGAAAAGGTTATTGTTATAACTTAATAATAAGTACGGAATACGTAGAACTTAAATAAAAAAACAACACTTTTAAAACCACGTTTAAAGGAAAACGCCAGGTACAAACTTAATAATAACAGCCCCAAATATAATTATATCAAATGATACATGTATTATGAAACAATTCAAAATACAATAAAAAAAAATAAAACGTTTTTATCTAAAGTTAGTTTTTGTTGTTGTAGTTAGTACAAGGTTAAGTCTGCGTACTGTCAGCCAATCTTGAATTTTCCGTATATAATTACTAACTGCTAAAATTTTTAGGCGGTCACCCCAAAATGTCTTGGTGGTCCACCGGTCGATCGCGATCGACCTATTGCCCATGCCGGCCCTAGACCATCTTAAACATATTCAATAGAATTATAATTCGGAAACTTCTAGGATCAATCCATATGGCAAATATCTGCTCCATCATGAAATTCATCAACATTGTGAATTCTGTGTAAAAATAAAGGAATAAAAAAATCCCATACCATACTATAAGACTGTTGTGTGTCTAACTTGATTATTCCATTCATTTTAGGTGTCTGGCTACGTTCGGAAACGTAATTTTGCAAACGAGGATAAATGGATATTTTTTTTTGATATTCAGTGTCAGTTGAATGAAACTATATGTATAAAATGGTCTTAGGAATATTATTACAAAATTATTAGAATATTATTATTTTTTGGCAAAATATGACAGGGGTTGAACTGAAATTTTTGAAATATGTCATTTAGAAGTGGATTTATTCATGTTTTTTTTAATATCTGAATAGAGCAAATTTTGTGAAAAACACTCATTATTATTTCAATTTATCGCAACTGTGATAATTATGTGATTTTTTTTTCAAAAAAACTAGCTCAATCCTGGTTAAAAATTGTAAGCAAATTATAGGCAAACATTATTACTATAGAAGTATTTTTCAGGAATATAGAATGTTTTGAGAAAATGTCATCCTTTCGTCACACACACACACATATTTTTTTTTCCAAAAAAATTGCTTTAAAATAGCTTTGTCCTGTAATAATATTTTGAAACAAATTTTTTTCGTATTCTAATTTACCTGACACTAAATATAAAAAAAAATTCATTTATACGCTTTTTTTTCAAAATCACAGTTCGAAACATAGACAGTGATCTTAAGTTGTTGGTATTTGTATTCACATTTCTCATGCCTGAATGCACATAATGAAACTTTATCTAACTAAACTGACATTTTTCATAGAGTCAAAATAATTTTTCCATAGTTTTCAAGCAATGTGCAATTAGAAAAGTAACTTACTTTTTCATTAAAGTGAAGACTTTTTATGTTAACAAATTTTTTGTTAATGTTTTGCCTTCTAATTTCAGGATTATGCTGTATTGTGGAACAGATCTAATCCAGCTTCAAGTGATGGCGTCCCAACAACTATGAGCTAATATCTATATGAACCACCACCAGAGAATAAATTCCAGAAACTTATTCCAACAGATTTCTCTTCAAAATTTTTAATTGTGACTTCATTTTATTTTCAGAACTGTATTTACGTCTACGATGCCACTGATAACACGCACACGCATACACAATCCTTTATAATCAATTTAAAAACCTAAAGTCAAAGTAGAATGAAAAATAGCTAATGAAAACAAAACATGATGGCAAAAAAATAAAGCTTCTCTTACGAAGAATTACATTGTATATTCTAATGATTATAATAATATTCGTTGCTATTTTTGAATGATTCTGTGTTGTGTATGTGGTTGCAAGAGACACATTTAATTGATGTATGCGTGTTAAAAGTTATTGCTTCAAACTTAATCATTATGTTCAAAGATCACGATACCCAACAAATATAATTAAGTTTCATAAACGCAAGAGTACTGAAACTTGTGAAATATATTATCTCAATAAACACAAAAAATTTTGAAAAATTATATCGATTCTTCTAATAGACACTAACTGACATATCTGGTTTAATTCTGAAATATCAAGAATATTTATATTTCTTTTGAAAATATCCATGACGTTGTGGTGTGTTTTAGTCAATAACGTGCAAATTAAATCATTTAAAGGTGTGAAAAATATTTTTATTCTGTAAAAACTATTCTTGTTTCATGAACACTTTTGAACATCTTACACGGAATAAATTTAGTTTCACATTGTCTAAAGAATAGTTTTAACAGAAATGAGATGAATTAGTGTTCATTAGTTCTTTACAAACTGTTAGTCATCAAGGAAATTGATATTCTTCGAGTTTTTACATAAGCTGAAAGTGTGAATAAATCTTTAAAAAAAAACTATTTTGATACTTGAAACTGGAAAAAGTTATTACAGGAGTAATATATAAATGATTAGTTCTACATTTTATAAATACCAGGGACATTTGGACTCAGTGAAATACTATTTCTTACAAATAAGATCGTGGTGACGAAATAAATATCAGCTGAAATTTTTCTAAAAATTTACATTTCGTACTGTTATCAATCTAATACTAGTTAAAAGTGAAGAAACAATGAAATTTCCTTCCAAGGTTAAAATTGCTGTCACTAGTATTAAAGGAGTATGTGACGTAATACAGGATTCACAGGGGCGTGTAATCATCGCTGATGGCATAGAAGCAGAATTTCTTCAAATACTTTCTACAGTTCTGAACTTCAAGTACGAACTCTTACTTCCAGAAGACAAGCAATGGGGCAGACAGCTACCAGACGGCAACTGGACTGGAATGATTGGCCTAGTACAACACAAGAAAGCCGACTTGGGCATGTGCTCTACGGTCATGACACCGGACAGACAGGAGGCAGTCGATTTCAGCTATCCCTATGAAGTGACAAATGTGGTGTTTGCTACAAAGCTACCTGGACTCTTACCGAAGTTCCTGTCGTATCTGTATCCATTCTCTCCTGGAGTGTGGTTTGCAACAATCGGCTTGGCCTTTCTCGTGCCGTACCTGTGGAGATACATTCTGAAAATCAAATTTTCCTTTCGGCAACTTTTCTCTGGTGTTTTTCACACCCTCTTAAGTGGGGCGATGACCATCGGGCCGAGTGGTCCTAGCGATTATTTCTTGCTGGGGACGTGGATCTTTGGTGTTTCGTTTCTTTCGCGATCCTACACCGCAGTGCTTCTTTCGTTTCTAACCTTGTCGCTGAAAGACACTGTTCTTCGCGACGCTCCCGCCCTTTCCAAGGCTATATCGCATGGCACGTACAGGTGTTACACGTTCAGAGGAGCCTGGATCACTCATGCCCTGGAAGCTTCTGGCAAAGAGACAACGCGGTTGATTGGAAAGGCTATGGACGACAACGATTGGTTCATAATACCATCGATAGAAGGAGTAGGAAACTTACTTGACGAAGGAAACACTGCCGTCATAGCTATGAAACCATTCTTTGCAGACCACTTTGCTGACACAGCTGCAATATCTGAGGATTACTTTTTCATTACACAGCTTGCACTGACGGTGCGTAAGAATTTCTGCTGCAAAAAGTATCTAAATCGCAAGATCAATGCCATTATAGCATCCGGGCTGTATGAAAAATGTAGCAATCATTATAATTTTAGAGCACGTCTTAAGCTTAGACAGAACCAAATGAAAGCTTTCGATAACATAAATCCACTGTCAGTGCAAGATCTTTCTGGGGCCTTTCTGCTTCTTTCGCTTGGCCTGAGCATGTCTTTTATTGCATTTATTTTGGAAGTTCTACGCATAAGAATGTTAAAATAAATGCATATTAGGCTCGTGATCCTTTTGATTTAGAATGGAGTTTACTGTAAGCATATTCTTCTTGGAAAAATCTCCATGCACCATTATTATAATAAGCCTATTGTCAGAGCATAAGTTATCGGAAGCCACCTGCCATTTTTCCCTTTCTCTATCTAATTTTGATATTTTTTAAAAAACTTTGACTAGAAAAAAAAATAGAACAATGAAAAAATAATGATTTTGAGAAGCATTGTATTTAAATTAGATCACTCTATTTCAAGAAAAATTGTCATAATTAAATAAATCTATATTGAGATTTTATTAATTTCATGAATAGATAAATGTCTTTGTCTCAAATTTGCTAAATTTTAATACCACTGTTAGCTTAGTTTTATAGCTACGAGAAAAATTTCGGAAACATTTATCTATTTAAAATATATCTAAGATTCAGGAGAATCTTAAAGCTTTTTTTTTTACATGGAGCAGTTATATTATTTGTCCCAACAACAAAACATTTACCTCAATAAAATAAATAAGCTACTCCGTTTTTCTTGACTCAAAATTTTAATTTTATCTAGATGCTATATATTTGTTCTGAGAAGGTGTAGAAAACAACGCAGAGGGGCCCAATTAAGTAATTTTAGTCGAGGTCCAAAGTTACTTAACCTCGATTTAAGTGAGCCAGGATGAACAGTATTGTGAGCATTAATATGTGTTCCAACATTTATATGAATTTTTTTTAGGGATTTTCAGTTAGCAGTGAAAGAAAAATAAAGTAATACTTTTACCCTGAAGCTTAATGTTAAAACGAAATTGAGTTTTACTCACAGTGTTTTTTATCAACCAATAATCTGTGGTTAATAGGTTTTTTTTTATCTGCGTTAAATTTTTTCCTAATCATGTATACATACTATACTGTTCGAATTAATTGGGACAAACCTTTTTTTTCTTGTTTGAGTTGGAATGTGATTACCAGTTATGCCCCGAACCACCTAAAACCAGTTATATCTGACCAAAAGTAATTTGGTGAATCAGCATTTATAATTTGCCCGTTTGATTGGTTTTAGTACATTAGTATCTCAGCTGGAGCCTTTTAGTGTGGCAGCTGGTGGTTATAACTTTGCTTTCCACATAACAGGTTTTTTCAGATAAGGATATTACTCCTTCGAAGCGTTCTAAAATAATCGCTCTTAATGAAGACACTTCTGTGATTGTAAGAGATATAGCTACGGCGGTAGTTGGTGTGGGAAAATCAAGTATTTTAAGAATTTTAAGAACATTTCAAGATTTCTGATGTTCGTCTCCAATCAGAAAAGGAAAATGCAGGCTCAAACAGAAAATTATTCCAAGAGCTGATAAAATTCTAATAAGAAACAACAAAATAACTCAAAGTAAGACTTTCGAAGGGATTTATTGGATTATGTGTTAAAATGAGGACCTCAACAGTGCCGAAAATGGTGCTGGAAGCTAGCCGTAAGGCATCAAGGCCACGAAAAAAGCAATATCTAACACAGAAAACAATGAAAAAATATTTAGCATGGGCCCAAAATACCGATTCTGGACTGTTAACGACCAGAAGAAGGTGATTTTACGCGATGAAACGCATTTATTTGAGCAGGGATACAAATCAAGAGTAGCTAGACGAAATGAAGTTGAAACTTTGCTGCCAGATCATATCCAATAAACTGTAAAACACCTTCTAAACACATGTTGTTGTTGTTGTTGTTTTCATGACAAATGGAACTGGAAGCTTAGTTCCTTTTAAAATCATGATGAATTATGTCATATACATAGAAATATTACGCAGTAGAATTGTTCCATTTATGGAAACACTTGATGGAACATTTCAACATGATTTGGCTTCTTGTCGCAATTCGATATTGGTCCAGACTTTTATGAAACAAAATGAAATAAAAGTACTTAATTGGCTTGGTAATTAGCCAGACCTAAATCCTATTGAGAATTTATTACATATTCTGAAGAACCGTTCAACTAGGATGAGTTGCACGACGATAGAACAAATGATAAAAAAATGCTATATAGGTGAGGTTCCACGATGACGAAGTTAAGAACATGTTCCTTCACTATTAGAGTCAATATCAAAATAAGTTGAAGAGGTCATTTCTGCTACAGGAGGACATACTTCGTACTAATATAAAGACTTTTATGCCTACTTAAGGTATGGTAATGATTAAAAGCTATGGTTTTTGAAAAATTCGTTTTTTACCATTGGTCCCAATTAACTCGAACAGCATAGTAGAAGATCTTATTTTCTGAGTCTTAATCTGAGATACATGTTTCTTAAAATAATTTAGTGATATCTTTGTTGCTTGAGTGTCCATTATACAGATAATCTTAAAAGAAAAAAAAAGAAATATTTCAAATGACTGCACAGATAATCTTACTGATCATGATATCTTGAAAATATACACTTACAAAAATTGTAATTGGAACTGGACGATTTCACGTTACGAGTAAATTATCTTCTTTCTTTCTAATGGGGCTGCGCATTGGTATTTTAAACCTTTACAGACCTAGTACATTCCCCGGGAGCTGGTATAACTTTTTAGCGCTGCACCATATAGGTGATACCAATTACAGCAAGCAATTTTGACACCCAGTTTCCTCCACAGAGGGAGACACCTGAGCTCTTGACGATGCGAACCTATACTAGGATTTTATTTTTGCCGAGAGTATCCAAGCCAAACAGACACCTTATGGATCTCTTACATGCCGTATAGTCATACGACATGGCCGCTGTCGATTTTCTTCATCATGAAAATCCACCGACTTGGGCCGAGGTCGAACCCGCAACCTTGGGTGCAGAAGATCAGTAACAAACCAACCACACCACCCAGCCGGCTAGGAAAATTATTTATATATGTATTTAAATGAATGATAAAATACATTAATGTCTGTTCTAAATAGGAAACCGTACCATCATCCGAACAAAAGAATCTGAATTTTAAAAAGGAAAAAATAACAATGGCGCTCCATTGTCTAAGAATGATATCATAAGCGATGACTCACAATTGCTTTCCAAGGTAAAACCGCGCTTTAAGTAGACTAGCTTGTTATTGAACCTTGTATTAACGAGATACGACCGTAACAGGCATATTAACATTATAACTTTTTCTGCAAATATTCTCAGGATTTTCTGCCTACTCTCAATTAAACTTTTGACAATTTTTAGAGCCTCAATTCCTAGTTTGGGGGAATATATCCATACTATAACATTTTCAGTTGAGGCTCATGAAGAATATAAATTCAACAAGACATGGAGGGAGCAATCGCAAATTGTTAAGTCATACGCCTTAGCTTGCTGATAACAATTGTCTTGTACTGTAGAAGAAATTGAGATATAAAGAAAAATGAGCCTATCATATAAGAGAGGAATATGGGAAATAAGTTAGCATAACCAAGCTAATTAATACAATCCATTTATGTCAGGTTTGCAAAGTTCACAGTCTTTGATACAATTCACCAGGTAATTAAATTATAAAGTCGAGATTAATTTTCTTATTGACTTTTATTAAAAGAAAGATACAAAATTAATCCCATGTAGTTTCCTTTTCAATCGAGACAAATACTAAGTACATTACAACCCCGTTCAAAATCCCTGGAGTAAAAATTACGAGTAAACAAATTTATATTGTTATTTTTAGCTGTAATATCATTGTCTTATAATTCAGAGCGTGATTTGTTGGGAGAGGAACTCAAATCTGCTTGTATATGGAATTATTTAAAATTTTCAATGAGAGATTAAAAAGAATTGTTAATTTGTTTATTAACTACACTTCTATGTGACTACAGTTCTCTATTTTTTTTATTTATTTTTTTTTTTGTTCTTATAGAGTAATTATTTTTTATATTCATTTTATTTTGAATGAATTTAAATTAATTGCATTATTGATAGTTTTTACCCCCGAAAATATTCATCTTATCTCTTAAAAATGAGTTTAAACATGTTTGCTGCCTTATTTAAATTTGTAAGCACTTTCAAAATTAAATAGATAATATTTATTTTTTTATGGAACATCTTGACGTATAAATGATTTTATACTTTAGTTGTTCTTGTACTATATGTGAAACAATAATAAATAAATTATGCTCTCTGAAAGTGTTTGTTTAATTTAGCCTAGCTGCACATTTTGTGTACTTTCTTGTAATATAAATTGAGAAAATCATCAAGCTATAAGATAGTACTATGTTGTGGATCGTCATTCTAAAATTAAGAAAGGTCACGTAATTAACCTAAAGACTCTTTAAGATGTAAATTATAATTTATTCCAGATTCATACAATAATTACAACAGTTTTAATTAACAAGAAATAGTCACCCACTTAAAATCCATAGCAGTATAAAATTCGTTTAGTAACAAAAGAGAAAAAAACCATAATCAAACTATCACTTAAGGTAAAGACTGAAAAGGCATATAGGCACTGAGAAGGCACTAGTTTAAAATTTGAGAATTTTCTTAATTATTGTTTACATTCTATTAAAAAAATATTCTATCTTTATTCATAATCACTGTTTTATGACACTCTGATAGAGATATTTGTTGATACATTGTGACAGGAAACTTCCTTTTCTGTGTCTCTTGTTATTTCCTATGCATTTGATGAGTTCATTGTTGGCAAGAATCCACATGCACGCATAAAATTTGAATGCCTTCCAAATTGCTTTTCTTCCATTCAAACTTTTATGCGAACATCTTTTTCGGTTACTTCTCATACTCCATGAAATAGAACTCTTTTTTACATTTCTTTACTTCTTTTCTACTTTTGTCCCAAAGCATGTACTCTGTATTCTTATTTTGCTATTCCCGCATGAGGGACAGCAGATATAACTTGTTTTTAAACATAATTATAGTAGAATTTAAAATTTCTACTCAATTAGGAAATGGTTGTACAAGAAATATTTACTATGCTATTGTTAAAACACTTAGATATTTTATAATTGGAGAACAATAAAAAGAATAAGTTTTTGCTGAAAGGTTTTTAAATACACACAATTTGAATCAATTTTTGTTTTGTTGTTTTATAATTTATTGTTAAACTATTTTGTGGTGACCTGTAGTCACCCCTTACATTCGAACCTTCCTGCCTATCTGAAAATCCGGCTAGATGTGTAGGAGGAACTAAATGATCCAAAGACATTATTCCAATCTAAACTGATTTATTAATTCTTATCACTTATTAAGAAACAAACACAACACAATTCTAATTAAGGTATAAAAACAAAGGTAGAGTGCAGAGGTAAGATATACAAATGCGGGGATAATATTACAGGACTTCAACTGAATCTAAGATAGCTTAAACGCGCACATTTACAACTACGCCAAACACTAATAATCAGCATTTACTTAATCAAATTTACAGTACCTTATTTATTAATGCTTCGGTTCCTTCACGAAGAACTTCAGGCACTATCGTTAGCTGGATCAAATGCCGATGGATCCACGCTCTGTAATATTTAATTACACTGCTTTTCAATCTTCAATAACCACTTCTCTTTGCATATATCAAACGTATCAACCTCGCTTAACTTGTTAGCAACTACGTGTCGACAGCTCACTCTCTTCACTTTACTTCACTTCACTTGACCTCTTACTTCGCACCTCTTCAACTCGCGAAAACCGAATTTATATAATATTCCTCATTTACATAAATCACGTTTGGTTTCTCGATGAAGGTTGGTTGAAATAAATATTTTGATTTAAAGGGAAAAAGAAGAAATTAGTATAAACGCGTATAGATCCGTCACAATTTTAAAGATGGATATATTTTCCTAGTTTTTTTTTAATTTTCGCAGACGCAGAGCCACACAGGTATCTGTGTAACAGATCTATCTCTGGTTCACTGGTCCCAACACCTCTTAGTTAAGTCATAACGACTTATGTCACAATCTAAACATCAAGATGACCACAAATTTTCAATCATCCTATAATTCTTCTCTCTTGAACTCTGACACCTGCTCCTACCATTTCGATAGTTGCGTAATGGCATATCTAGTTAAAAAACATTCATCTGCAATAGATTAAATACACGCCAACGAGCTTTGCTTACATGTTTTATAATCCAAGAAAAACGCCCAACGCCCTTTGGAGGGGGGGGGGCATTTCGCACTGCTTAATCGTGATCTTTTTCCAATCATTTACTCATCTACCTGACACGTACCTTCATGCCCTATTTTGTAACAATCCACCTCACAGCTTTTGTTGCGCAAATGCTTATAACGAGTTTATTCTACGATTAATTCGAATCCGTTCAGTGTAACTCTCCGTTTCTCAAACTGTGGGGCGCGCCCCTCTGTTTGAGCGTGATAACTATACAAGAGAAGGGGGGGGGGCGAAAGCATATTAAAAAGTCAAAAACAAAAAATTATTTTTAAAAAATTATTAGTTTACTGAAAGTAAGCAAATAAAATACATTCTGGAAAAAAAAATTAAATCTCATTTGCCCAGATGTAATACATTTATAAATGTATCAGTACTGCACAATGTATTTTATAATTAATTTAACAATGGTAAGTTAAGAACAACATTAATATACCAGTGAAACCATGGGCTTGTTATGTATAAAATTTTATACTTATATTCATAATTTGTACGGTTTATAATTACTACCTTAACTGCCGATTAAGGTAAGTCGGTACCCCCTATCCCGCTAATGTTAAATTGAGCATTTTTATGTGCCTTTTTCTCATAAAATATTAAATGTACAGACTTAAATTTTTTCTGTATATTAATTAGACTTTTTTATTTAAACTGAAGTGAGCTTTTTCAAATATATTGTTTAGTTTTTTCAAAAACTTTCATCGTAATGTATCACTATGAATTTTTTGAAAAATGTCATTTTTTTTCACGATAACTGACTTTTACAAAAATATTATCGGTATATTAATAAAAGTTCACTTCAGTTTATATATTAACATATCAGTAATATTCAGTGAAGATTGCAAGTGCTTCCGTTGAATAGGTTCTGAGAAAATGGTACTCGCATTTTTAAAAACACCGTTTTGAGATAATTGAATTTTTATTATAAAATGTCACTTCATCAAAAAAATTATGAACTACAATCTGTATTTGCACTATTTTTTTAAATATTAGCTTATTCTCAATAACTTCTAAGACTTTTTACTTATTTCTTTTACTTAGATTTCTCAGAAAATACATGTATAGCATTTTTCACTTTTAATCTATTGAGATATTTTATAGCATTTACATCCTTTTTCTCAAATTATGCATCAATTTTTGAAGAATTTTTAGTTCTGATACATTACTGTCCATTCAAGTTGACTATAAGTATCATAAATACCATGTAAAAATGTGTCAATACATGAAAATATGGCTTTGGTAATACATCATTATACGACATTTCGAAAAATTTCATTACTGTTTCATAAATTCACATGTAAACACAATTTCTTAAAGTATCAGAATTAAAAGAATTCTTAAAATATTACATAAATGGTATCCAAAGCAACAACAAGAAAACTGATTTTATGTTTTTAAACATGAAATTTGTGTATTTTTTGTATGTAACAAGTTTTGTGCAACGAAAAAGGGCATTGCATTTTGGGATATATTTATGTACCTTTTACTAAAAATCTATTGAAAACAAAGCTTAAAAACTTATGTGTGCATTAAATTAACATTTATCTTTATACAGAAGTGAAATTTTTTTTAAAAATTGATCAGCCTGTTTAAAAATGTAATTTTTGCACAGTAGAATAATGAAAATTTTATAAAAAATTTCCTTTTCTATGTTACGACATCTGCTTTTTAGCTAAATGTCTGAGGAATATCTCAAAAATTTCACTTCAGTATACACAATATATATGAAATATAAAATAAAAAATTCCAGTTCATGCATACAATAAATTTTAAAAAAAAAGACACAAATTAAGAAATATAATACATGAATAAATGACATTTCGAAAAGTTTCACTAGTGCTTTGTATATTCACATGTAAACACAATTTCTTAAAGTATCAGAATTAAAAAGTTTATTTAAATATTACATAAATGATATCCAAAAGAAGAAAACTGTTTTTTTATGTTTTGAAACATTAACTTTATGTAATTTTATGTGCATAACAAGCTTTACAGGTAACGACAAAAATCATCCCGTGTCATCACATATATATGTGTACTTTTTCTCAGAAACAGTTAAATATTAAGACTTCTGATTTAGTCTGAATATTAATTAGACTTTAATATTTATGCTGAAGTGAGATATTTCAAATATAATGTTAATTTTTTCAAAACCATGCAACATAAAAATATTACTATGAATTTCCTGAAAATTTTCAATTTTTTTCTACAATAAATGCTTTATAATAAATTATTTTGGGAAAATTTATAAAGGCACACTTCAGTGTACATGGTTATGTTCAGTGTACATATGAGTTATGTTTTACTGAAATTTTATGAGCATCCTTGCATTATTTTCTGAGAAAAAAGAACATAAATTTTTATAAACAAACTTTTTGAAAAATGCATTTTTAACATGAAATGTCACTTTATCACAAAAATTATGACTTCCAACATGTATTTGCCACATTTTATTCAACATTAGCATCAAGTCAATATATTTTAAGTAAAAAAAGCATCAAAAATGTTTTCAAATTGTCAGAAAATACATACATAACATTTTTTCAGTTTTTGTTTAACGAGATATTTTGTAAAATTTACATCATTATCACAAAATCGCTATAAATTTTAGAAGAATTTGTAGCATTTATGTATTACAAATATCAAAGTAGAACAAATATCATCATAAATATAATGGGAAAACATTTATCTGTATGGTTTTGGTGTGCATTTGAAAAAACATGATTTTACGTCATTTCGAAAGTTTTCATATGTGTTCTGTGTGTTCACATGCAAACATAAGTTTTTAAGACTTTTAAATTTCAAAAGTTTCTCTAAACTGTACACATGATTTCTTAAACAGCAAAAATAAAACTGTTTTTATGTTTTTAAACATGATATTTAGGTATTTTTATGTATTTAACCAGCTTCTTGCAACGACAAATGGTATTACACATCTGAATTTTTGTATGTACAATTCATTCAGAAACTTTTGAATATTTAAGTTTAAAAACTTGTCTGTACAGTTAAGTAACATTTATATTTATACTGAAGTGATATTTTTTTAAAAAAAATTAGTTTTTTTTAAAAACAGACATTTATTTATCATCAATGAATTTATTCAAATTTGTTTGTTTTTTGACACATGTGCTCTAAGCTAAATGTTTTTTTTTTGTTGTAATATTTTCAAAATATCACTTCAGTATCCACAAGAATGCATAAGGAATATATAATGTAAATTTGCAGCTTTTTTTTTTCACATACAGTAAATTTAGAAAAATTTTATTTTTTAAAAAGAAATTTTAAAATTATAAATTATGAAAATAGTAGTTTTGAAAAAAATCATACCTTGTGAAAGTAAATATTTAATAAGAAATAATACTTTAAAACTCTTGGAAGCATGTTGTAACTCGAAATTCCGCCACCAAACTAATACAGTTAATCGAACAGTCAACTGTTATCTAAAGTTAATTGCGTTTGAATAAACAAAAAGAAGGCTTTGCAATTGTTTCAGGATATTTAAAAGGCAAATATCTGTCAAAAGGGGGCGTGGCCCACCAGTTGATAATTTTTTAAAAGTCATTTTGACATAGTTCTAATTGAAAATATGGCATAAATGTTATATCCCTAGAAAGGTAATGAAATAAAGATTTTAAAAATATCAAAAACTCAAAATCGATCATTCTATGATTTTTACCCTACTGACCTCCCTTAAAGTTACCTGATTCGCGCCCCCCAATCCTACAGTTTTCCACATAGGCGAGCCTATGTGATGTGTTGGAGGGGTAAAATAAAAGGAATATATGTATATATATATAAAGCAAATACTCTGTGAAATAAGTAAATCTTTCGTAACACTCGTCCTTTTATTGCATTCCCAAGCCTAATGAATAATTTTATGGAAAGCAGTGCACAGAATAGATCGTACTTCGGAAGGACGTATATATACGTCCGTATCAATATATGCTTTGGGTGAGCGAGACGTTTATCTATGCTGGTGGCACTTAAGGGTTAAAGTCGTATTGTGTATAGCTTTATCGTCGAAGAGTACAGAATTATTGAATTAAAGACATTGTTATTGTATAGAGCGAGGGAGGGGTGGCGATGAAATTTATGATAGAATATTGGGTCACAAATATTGAAAGTTTAAGAAGCACTGGTGCAACTGAAGCTTTTAGGTCTCTGAA